>PISX010018524.1:0-40406 GCA_004024625.1 Mellivora capensis
TACTGAGAGAGGCATGTTAAGATCTCCTACTATCAATGTATTCATATCAATATGACTCTTTATCTTGATTAATAGTTTTCTTATGTAATTGGCTGCTCCCATATTGGGGGCATAGATATTTACAATTGTTAGATCATCTTGGTGGATAGTCCCTTTAAGAATGATGTAGTGTCCTTCTGTATCTCTGACTACAGTCTTTCGTTTAAAATCTAATTTATCTGATATGAGAATCACTACCCTGGCCTTCTTTTGAGGCCCATTGGCATGAAAGATGTTTCTCCATCCCTTCACTTTCAATCTGGGTGTATCCTTACATTCGAAATCGGTCTCCTGTAGACAACATATGGATGGGTCCTGTCGTTTTATCCAATCTGCAACCCTGTGTCGTTTTATGAGCGCATTTAGGCCATTCACATTGAGAGTGATTATTGATAGATACGTTTTTATTGACATTGTGTTACCTTTGAAGTCTTTCTTTCTGTAGATTGTCTCTATATTTCTGTACAATGATATTCTTGGGGTTTTTCCTCCTTTATAGACCCCCCTTAATATGTCCTGCAATGTCGGCTTGGTGTTAAAAGCAATTAATAAATATTTGAACATAAATTACCCCATTCCCTTAGGCAAAGGATCACCTTCAAGTGAGATAAGGGCGGCAGGGGAAAGGGGGGAGGGGAGGGAGGAAGCCATACCTGGGTGGCTCAGTTGGTTAAGTATCTGCCTTCTGCTCAAGTCATGATCCCAGGGTTCTGGGATCAAGTCCCACATCAAGCTCTCCGCTTGATGGGTAGTCTGCTTCTCCCTCTGACCCTCCTCCCTCTCATGCTCTCTCTTTCTCTCTCAAATAATTAAGTAAAATCTTAAAAAAAAAAACAAATGGAGATGATGGGGGTAATATAAGACAAAGTTGTACTGATTATACTTTGTACTACACACCTAAAAATATGCTAGGCACCACAGACAGGGCCACATGATTGAAACACAACCTTTGGTCAGAAAGATATGTCACATTATCTAGAATTTAGAAATCAGTTTAAAAAAATTTTTTTCCCTCTAATTCTTTAAGTTAATTAAAAGTGCCTTGCAAAACTTCAAATAGCACAAGTTTAGTTTACTGGCTCCATCTTGGGTATTTAATGGCTAGGAAGTGACATAAGAATATAATTACAATACTAGTAAGAGCAATAGTATTGCAATTACTTTATTTGTATGGTGTTTCTCACATTTTCAAGGAATTCACACTTTTTCCTCACCACTGCCACATTAGATAAAAGGAGAAAAATTGAAGTTCTTTAAGAAATGAGAAAGAAGACATACAAAAATGAGGCACTTGGGTGGCTCAGTTGGTTAAGCATCTGCCTTCAGCTCAGGTCATGATGCTGGGGTCCTGTATCAAGTCCCACATTGAGCTCCCTGTTCAGGGGGAACCTGCTTCTCCCTTTGGCTCTGCTCTCCCACTGTTTGTGCCCTCTCTCTCAATCTATCAGTTAATTAACAAAATATTTTCTTAAAAGACATACAAAAACATTTTAACATTTTCAGGATCATACAGTTAATTATTGAGAAATCATAAATTTAAAAAAACACTTTTATCACTATTCATTCTCATTACTCTATAGTTATAAATGAGATGCATCCAATTAGTCTAATGGATAAACTTTATAAAAATAAAAATTATTTTCATGGTACAAATATTAACAACTTTTTTATAGATTATACTACAGATTTGTCTTCGGTCCAATAATTAGAATATTTCCATTTATCTTAATTGTTAGTTAAATACACATTAAATTTTTTCTAGTCAGATTATAGTTTGTCCATGGTAAATACCACTGGCAGCCCTGGGATTACTAGAATTACATTTCTTTTAATTTATTTCTTTGTTAATAATAAAGAAAGAAGGGAGATATTAATAATGACATTGTATTTTAAAAAGTATAAGAATGCCTAAGGAATATCCTGAATTTAAGTCCAGTATAATAAATATGCAAGGGCCAGCTTCACAGGTATGCAATGTGGGAAGAACTCTACACATTTTTAATGCTCAATCAAGGCTACTATAACAACATACCAGAGACTGAGTAGTTTATAAACAATAGAAATTTATTTCTCGCAATTCTGGAAGCTCAGACTCCAAGATTAGGGAGCCAGCAAAATTGGGTGAGGGCGTTTTTCAGGGTGCCCTTAGAGGGCACACCTCTCATGCCCTTAGAGGGAGGAAGAGGGAACAGAGTTCTCTGGGACCTCTTTTATAACGGCACTAACCCCATTCATGTGGGCAGAACCCTGATCCCTTTCCAAAGTCGCATCTCCTATTACCACTATATTGGGCATTAATAATCTAACATATGCATTTTGGGGGAATGCAAACCTTCATAGCATGGCAGTCATCATATGAAACTCTAAATAATTCTGAACAAGAGGCCTGCATTTTCATTTTGCACTGGGTACCACAAAATTATCTAGGTGGCCTGTAAAGATGGCTTAGGTAGAATTTTCTAGTTAACCCTTTTCACAACTATCAATTCATGACTTACACTAACAGTTCTGAAGATCGTTAGAACAGGATTATTTCCGTGATATCATTTTGTTTCCTTGATAGTAAGTAGAAGAAAGTAACCTTATTGACCTGAACATACATACAGTGATTTTTTGAAAGGATGTGGTATAAATCAGAGTATGGAGGAATCAACCAATCTTTGGTAAAGATGGGAGATTAGCACAATTTAAGAGATTATAGGATCAAGGACTGGTACACCTTATTCCATAACGTTCCTCATTTCCAGCTGCCCTCCTACCCTGGGTACATTCCAAAAGATTAAAATTCTTAGCAAAGAGAAAGACACAGAGAGAGAAACAGAGTATAAATTTGGGGCACCTGGGTGGCTCAGTGGGTTAAGCCTCTGCCTTCAGCTCAGGTCATGGTCTCAGGGTCCTGGGATGGAGCCTGGCATTGGGCTCTCTGATCGGCAGGGAGCCTGCTTCCACCCCTCTCTGCCTGCCTCTCTGCCTACTTGTGATCTCTCTCTCTCTCTCTGTGAAATAAATAAATAAAAATATTTTTTTAAAAAAGAGTATAAATTTGATTCTCTTAATGAGGTCTATATGTTGTCTCCCCCCAAATTCATATGTTGAAACCTAATTCCCAGTGCGATGGTATTTGGAGGTGGAGCGTTTTGGAGGTGGAACCCTCATGAATGAGATTAGTGCCCTTACCAAAGAGACTCCAGAGAGCTCCCTGTTCCCTTCTTTTATGTGAGTACACAGGACACCACACCAGACAGCAGAATCTGTTACTGCCTTGCTCACGGACTTCCTAGCCTGCAGAGCTGTGAAAAATACATTTCTGTTGACTATAATTCACCCACTCCATGGTGTTTTTATAGAGCAACCTGAGCTAACAATCCCTTTGAATCCAGTTAAGTTTCTTTGAGTCATTTAAAACTCCTCTATTTCTCAATGTTCAGATTTTCTGCATCTGACTTCAAAATTCTCCAGCTCCACTAGCTACATTGGACTCTATTCAACCCACATGTAATTGTTTTTCATACAGAAGAGGATTGCATGAGAAATGGCATCACACAGTGGTCAAGAGTGTGGACCTTTAGACAGATTGCTTATGTTCACATGTTGGCTCTGACAAGTTTCATCTTGAGCATGTTACTTAGTCTTGTCTATTAAATGGGAATAGTAACAGTTATTCTGAATGGCTATCATAAAGACTAAATATATTAGTATATTTTATAAATATTTTATAATATTATAAATTATATTAAATATAAATATTAATAATAAATATAATAAATATGAATAATAAATAATATAATATATAATATAATTTATAATATAAATATTTATTATTATAAATAAATATATAAATATAAATATATAAATATATAAATAAATATTGTTAATAGAGGTGAAGTGTATATAAGAACAGTAACTGGGATATAATAAATGCTATATAAACATTTGCTATTGTTCTGTTAATGAAGCACAATATATAATGGTTATCCGAGGTGTGTCTGCTGTCTGTCCAGCTAGAGCACTATGGGGTTTATTTGAAGATCCAAATCTTCAGAGTAATATGAATAGATTGTCACAATTAATTTTATTTCTGAGAGAATTTCATGTCACCACTGTTTTTAAACTACTATTATCAATTACAGCTAATATATATTAATTTAATCCAGTATAGCAGTATAGCAGGTAGTTTGAATTATTCTCTGACTCTCTCAATCCTTCTTCCTTTAGACTTGCTAATATATGCACTTACATTATTTTTCATAGTGCCCTTTGTAGTTATATAAAGGCATGGGTTACTTAAGAGTTCAGTTTTCTAAAGCATATTGATATAAATTTAACTCCCAGCAAAGGAAAGTAGTAATTATTCCAAGTTCTTAGATTTTTTTTTTTCTTTACAAGGAATGCCATAAAATTCTGCATATTTCCCTTGGAGCATACTAATAATAAATTACAAAGTAATAAGATGTTATGAATGACAATTAAAGAAAGATCTGGAATCCTGTACCTACAGTTGCTTTGAGGTAGTCCAGAGGAAGCCTTAGAATGGTATGATTTTGGTAGCTACTCATTGAGTTATTTTCTTATCTAACAAATGTTCATTGAGTACTTCCTGGGTGACAGGTGATATTCTGTTCTCCAGAAATAAAATAGTGAACCAGGCAGACACATTTTCCGTTTCCATGGAACTCATATTTATAGAAGGCAGATAACATGCAAATGTATGCATATGATAATGTCAAGTAATGAGAAGTCCTGGGGAGAATATACAGCAGTATAATGTGACAGAGACGATGAGTGGTGGTAGAGACATAGTCAGAGAAATTCTTCCTGAGCAGCTTATCTGAGCTTAGCTGAGATCTGAATGATGAGAAGAAATCAGATGTAGGAAGCTATGTAGGAAGAGACCTTGACATCAGGGAAGGTCTAGTGCAAAGGCCAAAAGGCTGAGGTGAGCCTGTACTATTTGGAGAGTTGAGAAAAAGCTTAGTGGCAGAAGCGTGGTGACTGAGGGCAGAAGAGTAAAAGGACATGAGATGGGGGGCCCATGCATGGCTTCACCACATATGATCACTTAACAGGTAGTAAGGAATCTGAGTCATATTTTAAGTGTGATGAGGAAATTCTCATAAGTAGGTTTGTAGTATTTTTTTTTACTGACATTTAAAAAATTATTTTGGCTTTTAGAATAATGGATTTTTGTGGCTGTGTTATAAAATTACAAAATGGTCAAAAACATATACAACCCTATTGGCAGATCTTTCCAACCTCAAGAAGGACTTAGTAAATCTATAGTTTCTACTTCTTCCCTCTAAGATTTTCCAATTTGTCCTTGTAAGTCTTAGTACTAGGTGAAATGTCTGCTAATAAAATCCATGGTTACTTATTTTTGTTATTATTTAATGAGAAAATGCTTTATGTAGAATGTAATTTTTCAGAAATAAATGGTAATACAATGTAATATATTCATATAGGATATTAGCAGTTTCAAAGTAGTATCCTTGTTTACATCTATTACATACAAGACATCAAATCAGAACCAGTAGAAGGAAAGCATATCAAATTATTGCCTCTACCCTCAGAAAACATGCAATTTATTAGAAAAATAATATGTTTATGAATAAGTTATTACATCATAGAAATGTGCAAGAAGAGACTTAGGGTATCACAAATTTCTTTGTAGTTTAGAATGACAAGACGGTATTTTTGTTTGGCAGGAAAGAGAAAAAGCAAGAAATACTGAAAATTAATGGGAACTCCAGAAGAAATAGTGGAGCAAAAGCTGACAGAAATTGATCTAAGAGAACAAACAGTTGTTATAATATTCAATAAATACAGGTCAGAGTATCATTGAAAAAATATTTAGAATAAATAATCTAAATTTGGTTTGTTTTAAATCAGGTTCTGGTACTAATTATAAAGGTTATTGTATCTGTCTGATTTTAATTTCTTTCTTATTAAAAACAGAGTAGTTGGCCATGCCAGATACCAGGTTACCTTTTTTTTTTTTTAATTCTATAACTTGTTATCAAGTAAGTATGCTGCCTTCCAACTATCTTCAGACAGCAGCCAAGTCAGAGTGACCTTTTCAAAATGCAAATCTTATCAGGGCATCCTCCGACTTAAAATATTTTGATCACTTTCCCTTTCATGTAACATAAGAAAACAGGGCTCAGCTTGGTATGGTCCTTTCTACTTTTCCAGCTCTACCATGAACTTCATTCCCCTAGCTTTCTCTAGTTCAGACAAAATGTCTTTCGACCACTAATATTCATATTGTGCTTCCCATGACTGCTGTTCCTGGGATACTTTTTTCTCCTGTCTTGCCTTAACTCCTAAGGCTCATTAATTCCTTGCTCATAATTTATATCAAACCCTCTTTTAGAAGCTGTATTAGCATTATGTCACTTTCAATCATGACACTTATTATAGTTGCAATTTTTCAATTAGTTTTATGGAACTCACCTCTTTGTATTCTACTAGATTGAGGGTCCATGAAGGTAATAGCTATGTCTGTGTTTCCTCTTTGTGGCCTTCCAGCAGCTTAGTTGTATCTACTAAATGTTTATTGAATGGATGAATCAATGAATCAATGAGTAGAGAGATTGATGCTGGCAGTGAAAATGAAAAGAACGGGTATAAAGTATATTTATGATAGTGCCCTCTTCCTGATAGACTAATTCTCCATAATTGTCTGATTAACTAATGGTTTTCTTCAGCTCCCCTACAACCAACAATGCAGAAATGAGTAAGAATTTGGAACTGCTCTCAGAAATAACATCATCATCGAGCACTAGGTGTTTGTATATAAGTGATGAGTCACTAAATTCTAACCCTGAAACTAATATTACACTGTAGGTTAGCTAACTGCAATTTAATAAAAACTTGAAAAAAAGAAAGAATATCATCATCCTGATAATCACTGTTATCAAAAACCATTTTCTTTATCATCATCATCATTGTGATCATTATGATCATTGCCATCATGAACATGATCACTATCAGAATTACAAATACACCTCTGTTCAGTACTTAGCGCAGTGGAAATTAAGAGTATACATATATATTTAGAGTCAAGCATATTTTTCATGAATAAAGAGGACTGATGATCAGGTGAAAGGGAAGAGAGTGTAAACTGGTAGAATATATTCATGAAAATTTAGCTTTGAAAGGAAGCAATAAAATTTGCATTTTTTAAAGATTTTATTTGACAGACAGAGATCACAAGTAGGCAGAGAGAGGAGGAAGCAGACTCCCTGCTGAGCAGAGAGCCCGATGTGGGGCTTGATCCCAGGACCCTGGGATCCTGACCTAAGCCAAAGGCAGAGGCTTTAATCCACTGAGCCACCCAGGCGCCCCTAAAATTTGCATTTTTGAATTTATACCTAATTCGACATCCTCTAGGCCAGGACAAAAAACAGATGCTGTCAATACAAAATGCAGTACTTATGTAATATTTTGGCATACTTGAGTGAATGTAAGTATTTTTCTCAAAGATCTTTTCGTTGCAGGCAATCCCTTTTTAACAGTCGTCCTTCATTTGCAATACATGGCCCTCATCACCTTAGAATTTAACAAAATATCACTGCACAATGCTCCTTTTTCAATCTGAATTTGTATCCCAGGTATAGGAAATATTATCTGTTCACAGAACTCTTCTTCCCAAATTGAATACAAATGCACATCAAACCTATGACAGATTATTATGGACATGTTTATTTGCTTTTGCAGAAAAGATAGTTGGTATTTCTATTTTGGAAAAAGAAATATCTCCTATTCAAAATATTACCTGA
This sequence comes from Mellivora capensis, assembly GCA_004024625.1. Taxonomy (NCBI): domain Eukaryota; kingdom Metazoa; phylum Chordata; class Mammalia; order Carnivora; family Mustelidae; genus Mellivora; species Mellivora capensis. The sequence continues at coordinate 7,818 of PISX010018524.1, forward strand.
GATAGTTAGACTTATAATACATAATATATTATGTTTTTGATTATAATATTAGATAACAATAGAGCAAGCAGAATATCATGCATGCAGTTCTCACAATATATAATTGAAATTCAAAATATTTGTTGGGTGAATAAAGGAATCTACAAGTCAATAAATCAATTTCTACAGTTTTTGTTAGTGACTAAGGTATTTTTCTTTTTTTGAATATACCTCAAATTCAGTTTGAGGTATATTCACAACAAAAAACCTTGTTTCATCTTGTAACACATTACATGTTTATCCAAAGGAAAAGAGTGGTATGCGCATAACTTCCTTACTAACTTCCTAAATATGATTTCTCTTAGCATTCAATTGTTTCAATCTAGTATTCAAAACATGAGTGAAAAATTCCAATTTGACATCTAACTCTTAAATCACTAGGCAGTAACTTGAAGGAAATCAACACATGTCTAATTTTCTGTTATTTTCTACCAATAGTAATCTTAAAATTACACTTTGTAATAAAAAATGGGCAGATGAGTATGAAGCCAAAAAAAATTCCATTCTGATTTTTAGATAGTTCTCTCGGCTCGCATCATAAGGAAATAAAACTTTTTTACCCATAAAAATAATTACATTTAAAATGATTTAAACTTATGAAGTGCACATAATAAATAAAAAACTCCTCAGAGAACAAAACATTTTCTCTACTCCTACCTTAAGGTTGTTGTCATCTGTCTCATTTATTTACTTATGGATGGGAGTTTCTGAGAAATTTAAGTCTGACTATGTCTTAAAAATGTAGGTGGGTACATTAGGATGGATGTATATTTTGAAATCTGATAATACTCAACTCAAAACTTTGAAAATTCATTCAGTTTGAATACCAAAAAAGTAGTCTTTTAATTCCATTTTCCACATTATTTCCTTCATTTTGTCGAAATATTTCCCCCTTCCACATCTTACTGGAATTGAAGGTAAAACCCTGAAAATCTACTATCTTAAGATATTCTTGGAGAGTATGGCCCCATTTTTTGGAGATATAACCTTCATCTAAAAGCTTGTAAAATACTGATAATTCAAAAAATTATCTAACTGATGACTTTCTGAGTGAAAATTAAAACCTGACCTTGACTTTCACTAGAAATAGCAATCTTTCATTATGTACATCGATTTAGATCAATCTCTACTCTATAAATATTAGAGATGGGATTAAAATCTAACTTCCCAATTTCTTTTCACTTATCTATGCTGTCTCTGTGTATGCATCTTGATGAATGAATGCAGTTGACAATCAAGGCCAAGTAGTTTCCTAAATATCAGTCCATGTCAGGATACAGCAACCATTTACAATTCAATCTGGCCACTCAGAAACTGAAGCTCCTTCCAATTTTGTAGAAATCCCCAGCCATGTGAAATACAGCGTCCCTCTTAAAACAGAACCTATGTAGCTGGAATTCTGTCTCACCAGTGCCCTCTTGCACCTAGAACACGAACAAATGCCTTGGACTTAAACAATCAGTTGTACCTAGCCCAGACCTGGAATTGTTAGCTGGAAATGCAGATTTGCAGGGAAAATGTGAGTACTATGCTGGCAATGAAGAGAGAATCAGTAGTAAATACATTCAGTTTCCAGAGGCAATGGTGTATGAGCATATTGAGAAGTGTCCCATGACATTAATAAGAAATTTAGAAGGGGGACGCCCCAGTGGCTCAGTCAGTTAAGCCACTGCCTTCAGCCAGGTCATGATCCCAGAGTCCTGGGATCGAGTCCCGCATTGGGATCCTTGCTCAGCGAGGAGCCTGCCTCTCTCTCTGTCTCTGCTTGCCACTTTGTCTGCTTGTGCTCACACTCTCTCTATCTCTCTCTCTCTGACTAAATAAATAAAAAAATAAAATCTTAAAAAAAAAGAAATTTAGAAGAGAAAAAAAAAGATAAGCAAGCAAAGAACCGAGGCAGTGATTAACACTAGGAGAAACAAAATGTTGTATTAGGATGAAAATATGTTTATGGTTCATTATATGGTACAGCCATGAACAATAACTATGTAGTCCTAAAAATGCATTTGTGAAAAATATGGGTTTAGGTAAAAATTAGGATGTGATTATATTACAGGGATGAGGAGAAAAGAGATGGTGGAAGGTAGAAAAAGCTAGAGATTAATTTTCTAAATTCGGAAGTCAATATATGTATTAGTCGGAATTTTCCAGAGACACAGAATAAGTGGGACAAGCATATATGTGCATAAATAGATATAGAGAGTTGGGGGTGGTAGAGAGAGAAAGAAATTAATTTGAAGGGAGTTGCTCATATAAATGCTGAGGTTTGGCAAGTCCAAAAATTTGTAGGGTAGGCCAGCAAGCTAGAGACCCAAGGAAGAGTTGCAGATCAAAAGCCTTCAACTGATAGAAAGAAACCCATATATATCATGGAGAATGATCTGCTTTACTCAAAATCTATTGCTTTAAATGTTAACCTCACCTAACAAATGTTTCACAGAAACATCTAGAATAACATTTGACCAAATATAAGGGTACCATAGCCTAACCAAATTGATGCATAAAACTAACCATCATGATATATAATATCTAAATCTGAAAAATCAAGAAGCAGCATGGGGGAATGGGATTAAGGATGGGGAATGGTGGAATAAGGGATTGTACTTAAATAAAAACAATAAACTAAAAATTATTTTAATAAAATTTTTAAACACATGTTCATCATTAATATTTCAGTTGTATATTGTATTCTCCTAAACAAATACCTAATAATGGCAAAGAACTCATAAAATCATCTGTCTATTCAGGAAGGTAGGAATAGTAAAACAGTGGCATATACAAGTTTACATAAAGGTCTTGGCCAATGAAAGCATCAATAAATCACTTTTGGGTTGCAAAAATAAATATATACATGTTTCCAATAATAACTTTTAAGTTATCAGCAAGACTACATCCCAAATCACCCACAATTGCTATCACTACCACAAAGGTTTTCTTGAGTAAGATGATAATAATGCAGTCTTGACTTCATCCCCTGGACGCCCCTAATTTCAAAAAAGTTATGGAATTTGTCAATGTAATGATAAGTATATTCTATGTCACATAGGATGAGAATCCTCTATTTTGCCTCAAAGTCCAATGAGTCTTTTTAGTGCCATTCAAAGATACTCATGAAGATTGAAAGCAGACATTCATTGAATGATAGATGATAGATAGATAGATAGATAGCTACTCACATTCCATTATAAGCTCCAATTACCTCTTCTGAAATCCTTTCTACTATGGAGTCTCTGTATAAACCCCATACTCATCAAAAAGCCATAAAAATCCCCATATCTAGCATTTGCCTGAAATTGCTCCTTATTTACCTTACTTGCTGATCCTATCTCCTTCTCAAACAGCAACAAAAACTTTTTTCAAGTCTCATTCCTTCCTTTTTGCTTCACATTCTTTAAAACACAAATCATTATTTCTCTTGGTGAGTAAGTTTATTTCAGAATAGGTTTTTCTTGATAGTTCTTTATAAATTTTGGCTCTATGTTCTTTAAAATAAATGAATCTTCTATGTACCATTTTACAACTGGCATATAAACTTTACAAGTTACTGCATATAAAATAACTTTCTTGGGGTAACCGAGTAGCTCAGTGAGTTAAGTCTCTGCCTTTGGCTCAGGTCATGATCCCAGGGTCCTGGGGTTGAGCCCTGCATTGTTCTGGGCTCCCTGCTCAGCAGAGAGCCTGCTTTTCCCTCTCCTTCTGCTGCTCCCCTGCTAGTGCTCCCTCACTCACTCTCTCATAAATAAATAAATAAATAATAAATTTCTTAACATTCAAATTGATAAACAGTATTTTTAACATTGTATATCTTAAAACAAGACTAAGTCACATACAGGCATTTTTGTGTATGTTTTCCAGTTCTACTTTTTTGATATAAGCTTGAGGTTTCATTTTGATTGATAATACATGATAATAGTTTTCATTTAAGATAACAAAAATATGCTCTAAGTTAACAATTTGGCCTAGAAATTCTGATTTTATGTGATAGATTCATATAAAATTTAAACGTCTTTCCTACAAATCAGAAATAGCTTATTTGAAAATGCAATATTCAATAAAATAGCCATAAAAGCTACAAACAGAAAACATCTTTTAGAAGTAAAACTAATATCTAGTATGCAAGACCTTTATAAAGAAAATTTTATAAAACATTTTTGAATGGTACAAATGAGAACCTAAACAAATTGGATATATTATGTTTGTGAATGGGAAGATTCAATACTATAGGGTATATTTTCCCAAATATATCTTTAAACTCCTTGTATTACAATCAATTTCCAAGAGTACTTTTTTTTTTTTGAAATTTGACTTTACAATGTTATGAAAACATACAGAGTCAAAGCAATGAAAATGATTTTGGGATAAGATCTCTATAACTATTAAATATCAATTTTATTTTAAATCTATAGGAATTAAGTCAACCAATATTAGTGTCAAAACAGATAAATAAACCATTTTGGTGGCAAGTTCAAGAACAACTCCACTAACATATTTAAATTAGATATATAACAGATTCAGAGGTATAGGTAAACTATTCATTAAATCGTTCTATGAGAAACAGGCTTTTGAAATAAATGTATTTAATCCTACCTCAACTTACACACAAACCAATAGTCTGGGAAACTGCATGCCTAAATAAAAAATAATCATGCTTTAAAATATTTATAAATACATATATATATACACACACATATGGGTATACATACTCATAAATGGGAAGATATACATGTACATAAATGTATACACATTTATATATATCAAATTTTTAAAATGAATAAGATGTAGGTAAATATATACAGAAGCAAGATGGTAAAGGGAAATATTTTCTACATTACAGTTACAAACAGACTTTCTATACAAAATCACGATATATGTAAGTCTTAAAAACACACACTGAAAAGACACACAGCTCATCTTCAGTGGACAGATTATAACTAGGCAATTCATAAGCCAAGTAAATCATCTAGAGAATAAAGACTAGAAAAAAAGTGCTTAACCACACCAGTAATCAAAGAGAGAACATTGAGAAAAACGGAATATTATTTCATATCTATCAACTCAGCACAAATTAAAAGTCTGACAACATTAAATGTTGACAAGGAAGTATACAGTAAGGATAACACTCAAACTACATGAGGGGAATGTAAATTTTACAGACACTTTATAAATATCTACTAAGTATCTATTAAAGTCAAATATCTACTTTGTATCAATTCAGAATTGTGGTACCCTATGCAAGAGAGTTCATTTATTTCTCTTATGGAAATAAGTATGGGGACTGACAGTCCAAGAGGGCCACATGGTCATTTGGCCCCCAGCTTCCTTCTATTGTTGGCCTGGCCCATACATGCAATAAAAGTAGAAAAACTTGCATGATAATGGCATTTATGAACATTAATAAAAGGGAAAGAGAAAGAATGGAAAAGAATGGTTCAATTAACAAGTTCCAAGCAGGAACTTAATACTATTTTTCATGTTCTATTTCTCAAGGGAGAAAAAAGAGGCAAATAATTAAGTTGTGATGTAGTTGAGTAGGTTGGTAATGGGGTGTTTGTTATGTTAATTTCTATAATTTTCTCTACTTTAAAAATATTTTAGAGAAAATACATTTTAGGGGTGTCCGGGTGGTTCAGGTATTGATCTCATGGTGGTGAGTTCAAATTTCATATCAGGTTCCATGCTGGGTGTGAAGCCCATTAAAAAAGAAAGAGAAAAAGAAAAAGGGAGGGAGAGAGGAAATGAAGGAAGGAGGGAAGGAAAGAAAGAAGGAAAGAAGAAAGAAAATATATTTTAGTCAGTAGAAAATTGAAAATAATAGTTAATAATTAATAACAAATGGAATAAACATTTTCACTCAGTGTGGTTGCTCACACCTGACAGTCAGTCTGTGGGTGGAAAGTTCTTCATCGCCGGAATCCTGTTGATTGGCAAGACCATCTCCTCACCCACACTGAGAAATGGGCACTCCCTCCTTTCCAGCATCCCTACAGCTGGACACAATCATGGGACCTATGATGGTGACACCAGAGAGAGAAGGGCCAGAAGTTTTCCCTCTGTGAGGATAGTAACCCCAGTTGCAGAGCCACGTTCTTGAAGAAGTGGGACAGAGCAAAGGGGAACTGTTCTCAGCCTGCGGGCAGTGTCAGTTCCTTCCTCTTTGTGCTAGACTTTGGGATTTGCTACTAGGAGCTTTGCCTTGAGCCTAATCATTAAGCCCTGTTACTCATTTTTAAAACAACAGAATATTTATTTCATCTTTCTTTTTTTCTGTTCTATAAACCAGAGTCAGCATTTGTTGGGAAGGGATGAGGTAGAAATATGGTTGCTGCTAAAATAAGTTTAATGAGAGTTATAAGGAATTCCTTGAAACACAGTCAGCATGTAAACCACCAACAGAGCTGGAATATGGGAGAAGAAACACACAAAACCCAAAGTAGTAAAACACAATGGAGGAGTGCTCTTTGAGCTCAGGCTCATCTATTTACTGCTGTATAATGGGAAAAGCAGGGATTTTATAATGGCTTGAATCCTAGGTACCTCTGACTCAATCTATTATGAAGGCAAGAGGCTTCTCATACACTTTATGTTTTTTTAAAGATTTTATTTATTTATTTGTCAGAGAGAGAGGGAGAGAGAGTGAGCGAGCACAGGCAGAGTGGCAGGCAGAGGCAGAGGGAGAAGCAGGCTCCCCGCCGATCAAGGAGCCCGATCCCAGGACTCGGGGATCATGACCTGAGCCGAAGGCAGCTGCTTAAACAACTGAGCCACCCAGGCATCCCTCTCATACACTTTACACATGCATGGAAGACATTTTTATGAAGACCACAGCTCTCAGTCATGGGTAACTTAATTATTTATTTCCTGCATGTTGTGGACAGTATTCCATTGTGCAGTGGGGCAGGTGCACCCATGCATGTGTGTGTAGGGTGCGTTGTGTGTGTGTGTGTGGGGGGGGTTCTTCACTGGCTCTCGGTATGGTAGGTTATTATCACTGTTTGATTGAGACCCTAACTGGGTTTGATTGAGACCTGGATCAAGGTTGAATTTAAAATAAACAGCTATAAATGCTTGCAAAATTAATAGAAATTTCTTACTTCTTGCCTAGGTACATTTTATAATATATTCCATTCAATTAAGATAGCTCTCCTTATAATAGGTTTCTATTAATCCTATAGTGACAGTTAGGTATTTTTGCTGTTATAATATATTGGTATTTTATCTTTAAACAACCTTTTAAAATTTCCAGATATTTTTAAGTGAGGAAATAAAATATGAAAAAAAAAAACTAATGAAAATCTGCTACCTGAATGACCTTGAGAAAGATACTAAATCTCCCTGAATTTCAGTTTTGTCAACTGTAAAATAAAGGGATTAGATGAAAAGAACACAAATACTCGTTCTAACATTAAGATTCTGGTTCTATGAATACAGACTGATTTTTTTTTGGTTGGGATAGTACTGAAATAAATATTTCTATCATTATAAACCTAATAAAATCTCCCATTTCAGATTTGCGAGTAACATTCAAGTACAACTGAAAAGTCACAAAATTAGGGCCCTGAAATTTATGGTGAAATGATTTGACACCCAGAATTGACATTTTATAACTGCCATTCTCCAAATATTTTTTTCTAATGAATATGTTTAGGAGATGTTTTGTGAATATAATTTAAGAAGAAGTATGAAGAGAATTACTCACTTTCACACTGTTCTACACGTGGGTATTTTGGTGGCAAAACAGGCATAATTTCATTCTGTTAGGTGTCTACTTTACAGATATGTAAAATATTATCTTTACCAGGAAGTTTCAATAATAACCTTATTTAGACCTTTGTAATGAAAAAATAGTCCACTAGACTTTGTGGGGATAGGTGGAACTATACAATTAAACTAATTTAGCTGTAATACCTGTCCAGCATTGTGATATAAAAATGATTAAAGATTTTGCTATGTAGGAAGAATGAGCTAAGTTTTATTAAACACCTTCATTTTAACAGGGACTCTTCTAAGGGCAAAGGTACCGTATACATTATTCTAGTCTTCTCTTTCTCTTTTCTTTTTTTTTTTAATAAAGTTTTTTTTTATTTATTTGACAGAGAAAGAGACTGCAAGAGATGGAACACAAGCAAGGAGAGTAGGAGAGAGAGAAGCAGGCTTCCCGCTGAGCAGGGAGCATGATGCGGGGCTCGATCCCAGGACCCTGGATCATAACCTGAGCCGAAGGCAGACGCTTAAGGACTGAGCCACCCAGGCGCCCCTCTAGTTTTCTCTTTCACAAATCAGTGTGAAAGACATATCATATCTATGATGCCTGTTTTACAGACTAGAAAGTTGAAGCTCTGACATAATCAAGGAATACTTGAAATAGATTTTCGAGGTGACAACACACATTATTATTTAATCTTAATCACGCTTTTTAGTTAGAGACCACTCCCTCCCTGTCACTGATCAGAATGATATTTACTATAATAATTTGCACAAGGTTACTGAGCTTATAAACAACAGAAGACAGTAGAAAGCGAATTCTGTTTTTACGCCATATTTGCCCATTTTTACTCCACCGTGCTTTAAAATTATTGACTTTCTATTTTCCCCTTACATCTCTGTATTTTACAAGACTGGTGAGTAGGAGAAATGAGCAAGCCATTACGGGTATACATGATTGTATGTATTTATGGAACTACTAAAAGAACTGGAGGAATTTCACTGTAAGAAGTATAAGGTAAGTTTCCTGCCATCAAAGAGCCTAGACTCTAGACAAGGAGAGTATTCATGCATTTATACAAAACAGCAGAGGGTGACAATGTGAAACAAATAAGTAATTCAGAAAAGACATGCTACTATAATTTTGCACCCACTACAGGAGCATCAGAACCTGATTGGTTCACTCTAGATACACAAAGAAGGAGTCTGCAGTCCGACCCGTTAATAGTCTTTAATGAATCACACACTATTTGAACTACGTTCTAAAGAAGCAAAAAGGCCATGAATAAGAGGCAAGTTTAAGATCAGCTTAGCGACTGAATATTAGTTGTTACGAAAATAATAAAGGATATAAGGCAAAAACCCATAACAGGAGTCAGAGAACCAATGATGCAAGTCTGGGTTCAGTGGGAGTAAACAGTTGAGAAGGAGGAAAACTCCAAGAATCACTGACTTGGAAAATTCCAGAGAGAGAGGTTGAGAACAGAAGCCAAGGGCTCAGAATCAAAGATGCCAAATTCATGCTTCAATCTGTGGAGGGTGATAGCTCAGAAATTAAGATCAGAGTGTATGAAGCCTATCTAAGAGCTAAGGATTTGGAGCTCATATAGAAGCCAGGAACCACTGAAGATTTTTTGTCAAGCAGGATCATCTTTAAAGAGTAGTTTTGGGGGCACCAGGGTGGCTCAGTGGCTTAAGCCTCTGCCTTCAGCCCAGGTCATGATCTCAGGGATCCAGCTCCCCATCAGGATCTCTGCTCAGCAGGGACCCTGCTTCTCCCTCTCTCTCTGCCTGCCTCTCCGCCTACTTGTGATGTCTCTCTCTCTATCAAATAAATAAATAAAATATTTAAAACAATAAATAAAGAGTAGTTTTTAAGGACCTTATTGGAATTCATATATTTTTGTTAATTTTCATTCAGCAATTTAAAAATTGTCAATAGAGGAAAACACGGCAGGGGACATTATGATCATTTTTTAACAGAAGAAACACAGGGATGCCTGGGTGGCTCAGTGGGTTAAAGCCCCTGCCTTTGGCTCAGGTCATGGTCTCAGGGTCCTGGAATCGAGTCCTGCATGGGGCTCTCTGCTCAGCGGGGAGCCTGCTTCCTTCTCTTTCTACCTGCCTCTCTGACTACTTGTAATCTCTATCAAATAAATTTAAATCTTTAAAAAAAAAAAACAGAAGAAACACATAAGTGGTCTTTCCTTATGTTTGGAGGTGTGTAATAGTACACTATTTTCTAGGAGTGGGAGCAGCATAGATGCAGGTAAATTCCTTTCCTGGTAACCCCACACAGAGAGTGTAACCAGAGACTGAAAGCTACATGCATAGATTAAATAATCTAGTCTGTAAGTGTGTGTAGGTGTACTTTGCAAAAAATATTATGAAATGTTTCAACATAATAACATTTATTTTATTTTTAAAGATTTTATTTATTTATTTGTCAGAGAGAGAGAGAGAGAGAGCAAGCAGGGGCAGCTGCTGGCAGAACAGGCAGAGGGAGAAGCAGCCTCCCTGCTGAGTAAGGAGGCCCATGTGGACTTGATCCCAGAACCCTGGGATCATGACCTAAGCAGAAGGCAGACATTTAACCTACTGAGCCACCCAGGTGCCCCTCTATTTTATTTTTTACATGCACTTTTTTTTTTTTAATTTTTTTTTTTTTTATAAACAAATTTTTATCCCCAGGGGTACATGTCTGTGAATCGCCAGGTTTACACACTTCACAGCACTAACCATAGCACATACCCTCCCCAACCCAATGTCCATTACCCCACCCCCCTTTCCCGACCCCCTCCCCCCCGCAACCAAGAAAAGAAACAAGATGGGATTGGGAGGGAGACAAACCATACATGCACTTTTAATAAGGTTTGCTTCTCCCTTTCCCTCTGCCTGCTGTTCCCCTGCTGTGCTCTCTCTCTCTCTGTCAAATAAATAACTTTTGTATCTACATGGACAGGACTGGAGGAGATTACGCTGAATGAAATAAGACAAGCAGAGAAAGTCAATTATCATATGGTTTCACTTGTGGAGCATAAGGAATAACACAGAGGACACTGGGAGAAGGAAAGGAAAAATGAATTGGGTGAAGTTAGAGGGGGAAATAAATCATGAGAGACTGTGGACTCTGAGAAATAAACTGAGGGTTTTGGAAGGGAGGGGTTGGAGGGTTGGGTGAGCCTGGTGGTAGGTATTAAGGAGGACACGTATTGCATGGAGCACTAGGTATGGTGCATAAACAATGAATCTTGAACACTGAAAAAATAAAATTAAATTTAAAAATAAAATAAAAATCTTTAAAAAAATTCTCTCTCTCCCTCTACCCCTCCCCCGTGCCCTACCCTCCACCCCCCACATACACACACACTTTCTCCCTCAAAAAAAAAAAAAAAAAAGAATACATCTTTGTGGCTGGCTTAAGTCATTCAAATCTAAAAGTCTTCATTTAAATACATTCTTCTTTCTAAAAAGAATTCAGAAGGAACTCTGTTTAGCTAAATCATCTTTTATAAAAGCTTGCTTAATATGAATATTTTAATTGAAATTCTTAGAAATATTCAGAAATAGATATGGTATATGTCAACTGTGTCTGTTCAATCTGGAGTAAATAAAAAAAATATATATATGCAAACATATGTAAATAACATATATACACACAAACGCAAATATCATTTCTGAAGTGGCATAGATTAAAAAGTAAAAATCCATCAAAGAAATGACAAGTATTCCCGGGTGAGATTCTGTCAAAATTAAATGATGGAGGGCAACATAAGAGCACAAAAAACATAGGCAACCTTACAAACCACCTTATTTGAATTTTATGATACTCCAAATATGTGTAATTTTTTCTTCAGCAAGCTTTAGAATACATTGTACATTGTGCTCACCAAGCCCATTGTACACCTGGCAATATGTATAAAGATTTATTGCCCATGGATGAATATTACAGAGGTAATTAATTTACTGTGTAAATAAAAGAAGGGAAGAATGAATCAGCAGATATATTTTATGCAAGGCATTTGAAAATTTAGGTTTAATTTTATGATTGGAGTTCAGATATGTTAAGTTCTGCATGCTAATAAGTTGCAGAATTATTATTAACACTTAAGTTCCTGGCCTACATATCAACTTATTTCTTCATGTATTAAATTACCTACCACTTTTAGGCCAAATATGACAAACACGGAGTTTTGAAAATTCTGATTTTGAAATGATAAATATCAATTCTAGGGGAAAAATGTAAAATAAAGAATTCCAATAGAAATTAAACAAATATTACCAATATATCTGCTACTTGTTATATGCAATTTCTACTCTGCCAGTCTGTGCCTATCTTTATTTACTTCTACTAACTTAGAATCACTTGATACATACCTGTTTACAACATACTTTCTCCCTTTTGTGGACATTTTCACTTGCCAATATTATCCTACCTACATCATTATTTTAATGGATTCATCAAAAGATTTATTTACTGAACTAATTATCTAGTGTTGGATATTTGTCATTCTTAAATTTTATTATCAACAGTGCTATGATGTACATGCTTTAGCCACCACTGTGTGCATATCTCTGATTAGTTTCTTGTAATAAATTCACAGAAAAACATTTGTTCATTTGAAAGGATATAGATTCTTCAATTTTCTGATATGTTGTTAAATTACCCTTCCAAAGGTTTTACCTATTTAGATTCTCAAAAACAGGATATGAAAGCACCATGTACGAATCCATATTATTGCTAAAACTAGATTTTAAAAAAATTCATATAAAGGAAAAGCTTTGCCAGTCTGATTTGAAAAAATATTATTTCAGAGATATAATTGCCACTTTTTTGATTATTGGTGATGTTGGGAATGCTTTCATTGGCTTACTTTTATTTTTATATCTTCTTTGATAATTGACTAATTTATTTGTGTCTACTTATCTATTGGGATTTTCAGCTTCTTTTTTAAAAAAAGAGCTTTCATATATGAAAAACATTTTCTGTGTATATTTGCTGCCTCCTCCAGTTTTGGCCTTTTATTATTGTAATTAATTTTATAATCAGATGATTTACATTTAATGTAGTCAAACTTGCAAATACTTTTTGAACTTTTCATGTATGTTTGGAAAAGACTTCACCACAATTTAATTAAATATCTTGATCTCTTTCTGTATTTTCTAGTTCTTTAATGTTTGCATTTTTATATTTAAATATCTAGCAAAGACTTATTTTGTCATAATGAGATTTTTTTTTCTTTTTCCCCCTAATATGGTTGGCAATATTCCCAATTGTCAAGGCTGGTTGAATGCTCACCAAACAAAAACATATTTTGTTTATCTTATGTTTATTTTATATCACTTGTGTTAAGAAGCCTGTGTCCCAGTTATGCTTATGTATTTTTTTTCTTATACATGATCACTAAGTAGTCTGCCCTAGGTCTTTCTTAAATGAGAGAATAACTCAGGTTAAAAAGGAACAAATAAGGCTAATGTTAACAGTACTAATAAGATGTACACATGCTGTGTCCAGACTATGAACTAGGTCTGTTCTAAACTCAGTGAACATGTAACTGCAGGTCCCTAAATGTTCTCATGAGGTAAATGGTATTAATATTATGACTGATGGGGGCACCTGGGTGGCTCAGTGGGTTAAGGCCTCTGCCTTCAGCTCAGGTCATGTTCCCAGGGTCCTGGGATCGAGCCCCACACCAGGTTCTCTGCTCGGCAGGGAGCCTGCTTCCCTTCCTCTCTCTCTGCCTGCCTCTCTGCCTACTTGTGATCTCTGTCAAATAAATAAATAAAATTTTTTAAAAAAATATTATGATTGATGGATTAAATCACAATATTGAGAAAAAAAGTGAGAAACTGATAGAAGATTCAACCCCAGGCAGGCTGATGCTAGTGAATAGGCTTACTGACCCTTTCACTATACTTGCCTATAAATAAAAACAGGAAAATGGGAGAAGTCTACAAAGGGTGGAGAGAAGGGACATAAACTCAATGAGTGCACAAAAACAGAACATATCCTTTCGGTTATGTTTTGTTGTTTTTTTTCTTTTTCCTTTTACAACCTTGAAAGACAAACACTGGAAGTGATTAACATGAAAAATGGAAGCATATTTACCAGTAAGTATAGCCAAAGGTCAAGGGAAGCATTCTCCAAAACAGGCAAGAATTGTACATTCTGGTGGTCTTATTTCCCCAAAGGTGCATAAATGTATAATGATTAGGGTGAGATTAAATTAAATTATTTCCCTAAAGATCGCAATAGCTATTTCAACGCATCAGTGTCAGATGGACAGTGATGAGAGATGTGCTAATCGTAGTCTCACCACAGTGTTGCCCAAGCACATTTGTATTTTACAACAAGAATATTCATACATACTTTATGACAAACTGTGAGTTGTGACACAGAAAAGAAAGTCAGTAGATAATGCAAAATTCAGGTCGAAACATATATATATACACATATATGTGTGTGCACATATATGTATATCATACGACATAAACACACAGACTTTTATGTGCATGTGGGTATGTATATGTACATAAACACACACACACACTCATGTGCAGACACATATATGCATAGTTCATATCTCAGAATTCAAAATATTATTGACAAATTGCTGATAAAATGTTTCTATTTTACCATTGCCTTTGAGTAACCAAGTCATTTCCTAAAGAGAGGGAAATTCTCTGTGGTAAAGCAATTCAAAACATAAAAAAGCAAAGAAAATGCAAGAGTGCAGCATTAAGATTTTCAAGGTAGGAATAAAGAGGGGGGTTCAGAAGGAAGGTAGGCAAATGAAATTTTGATATGCCTTACTTCCCAGAATGGCAACTCATTGATTTAATTGCATTGTTTGCATATATTTCTAATTTATCGTTCTAGTTTATAAATCCCTAGTAGTACCTAATCTACAGTCAAACTCATTTACACATTCTAGTAAATGGAAGAACCACTTTATACATCTCCCATTATATTCTATGATGTGGGCAACCACTCAAAGTTTTTCCACGGCGCTGGAAAAGTGCATACAATTTTCTAAAAGGTTTTCACTTTGGTTCGCTCCAGGTATTGAAAGATACAAAAGCTATTTGCAGAGGGATTCAGAGTATCTGAGCTCTTTAGATATTTTCTTTTCTGCTGTTTGTTTTAAATTCAGGTCAGAAAAGCTAGTGTAATATTGGAATTGAAAAGAGCAACGGTGTTTTGACATTGTAGATCTTGGCATAAACCTTGCCTCACTCACAGTGTGAGATGTCATGAGACTCAACTCAGCATAACATAAAATCAAATGGGTTAAAGGAGTTCAAATAGCAAACATCCAGATGACTCTGGTGTCCAGCCTCTAGCAATGCAACAAGCTAGTGACAAAATATCACCAAGCCATTATTCAATCAATATTTATCGTGTACCAACTCTCTGGCAAGGAGAGTATCAAGTATGCAGTAATTAATAAAACATGCTTCTTATTCTCAAGAAAGAAATAATCAGGGGCGCCTGGGTGCCTCAGTGGGTTAAAGCCTCTGCCTTTGGCTCAGGTCATGATCCCAGGGTCCTGGGATCGAGCCCCAAATCGGGCTCTCTGCTCAGCAGGGAGCCTGCTTCCCCCCCTCTCTCTACCTGCCTCTCTGCCTACTTGTGATCTCTCTCTGTCAGAGAAATAAATAAGAATCCTTAAAAAAAAATTAAAAATAAATAAATAAATAAATAAAAAAAAGAAGGAAATAATCAGACAACTAGTATCTCCTGAAAAACCAAACACTCTGAAAAACAGCCTGAGGGGTTTTGAAGGGGCGGGGGGGGGGGGGGGGTTAGGCGAGCCTGGTGGTGGGTATAAGGGAGGGCACATATTGCATGGAGCGCTGGGTGTGGTGCAAAAACAATGAATACTGTTAGACTGAAAAGAAATAAAAATAAATTTTTAAAAAAGTATAAAAAAAATAACACTCACCTGAGCACTTTACATATATCGTTTTTAACCCTTACCTTAACCTCATGAATTTGATTATATTTTCATTTTACAGAGGTAGAAAAGAGGATTCACAAACTGTTGATTAAATTAACTAAGGTACTTAAACAGCAAGTGGCTAATAAATATTTGGAACAGATCTGCCTTAACCACAAAACCTTTATGCTTTGAGTTAAAATATTGCCTCTCCACCCCACTGAAGGAGACAACTTAACAGTGCAAGAAATCAATGCACTGTGATAAGCACTTTGCATCACTGTATACAAATTACTACATGATAGTCAAAAGGAGGGTAGTGAATTTGCCTTGAGACTTTTTTGTGCATGGAGTGGTATTTTAACTAGACCTTGGGCCTTGAAGTATAACTATGCTTTTGTCAGCTAGAGAGCAGTGGAGCAGTATATTCTGGGACAAGGGAACAGCTTGTAAAAAGCATGACATGTTAAGGAATCACAACAAAAATTCTGTTTATAGGACAGAGGGGGAAAATGAGGAGCTTACTAGAAATATAAATGCTGCCAGGATGTGCAGGGCTTTGTTTGCCATTTAAAGAAAAATGGACTTGGGGCACCTGGGTGGCTCAGTTGGTGAAGCGTCCAACTCTTGATTTCAGCTTGGGTGTTTGTTTTTTTCTTTTCTCTTTCCTTTTCTTTTAATTCAGTGAATTAACATATAGTGTAATATTTGTTTCAGAGGTAGAGTTCAGTGATTCATTAATCTTATATAACACCCAGTTCTCATTACATCATTATATCCCATGCCCTCCTTAATGTCCATCACACAATTATCCCATCTCCCCCACCCCCTCCCATCCAGTAGTTTGTTTTGTTTCTTATGATTAAGAGTCTCTAATTGTTTGACTCCCTCTCTGATTTTGCCTTGTTTTGTTTTTCCCTCCCTTCCCTTATGCTCCTCTGTTTTGTTTTTTAAATTCCACATGAGTGAAATCATGTGGAATTTTCTTTCTCTGACTGACTTATTGCACTTAGCATAATACCGTCTAGTTCCATCCCACATCGTTGCAAATGGCAAGACTTCATTCCTTTTGATGGCTGAGTAATATTCCATTGTATATATATATACACATTTCTTTATCCGTTCATTTGTCAATGGATTCCTGGGCTCTTTCCATAAATTGGCTATTGTGGACATTGTTGCTCTAAACATTGAAGTGCAGGTGCCCTTTCAAATCAATACATTTGTGTCTTTGGGATAAAAACCTAGTAGTGCAATTGCTGGGATGTGGGGCAGCTCTATTTTTAACTTTTTGGGGAACCTCCATACTGTTTTCTAGAGTGGCTATACCAGCTTGAATTCCCACCAACAGTGTAAGAGGTCTCCCCTTTCCCTTAGTCCTTGCCAACATTTGTCGATTTTAGCCATTCTGACTGGTGTGAGGTGATATCTCATTGTGGTTTTGATTTGTATTTCCCTAATGCCAAGTGCTGTTGATTTTTATGTGTCTTTTGATCATTAATATGTCTTCTTTGGAGAAATGTCTGTTCATGTCTTCTGCCTGCTTCCTTGATTGGCTTATTTGTTCTTTGGGTGTTGAGTTTGATCAATTCTTTATAGATTTTGGACACTAGCCCTTTATCTCATAAGACATTTGCAAATATCTTCTCCCATTATGTAGTTTGTCTTTTGATTTTGTCAACTGTTTCCTTTGCTGTGCAAAAGCTTTTGATCTTCATGAAGTCCTATTAGGACTTGCCTTGTTTCCCTTGCCTTTGGAGACAAGTCTAGCAAGAAGTTGCTGCAGCTGAGGTCAAAGACATTGCTGCCTGTGTTCTCCTCTAGGATTTTGATGGATTCTTATCTCTTATTTAGGTCTTTCATCCATTTTGAATTTGTTTTTGTGTATGGTATAAGAAAGTTGTCCAATTTCATTTTTCTGCATGTGGCCATCTAATTTTTCCAACACTATTGGTTGAAGAGACTGTCTTTTTTCCATTAGATATGCTTTCCTGATTTTTCAAAGATTAGTTCACCATGGAGTTGAGGGTCTATTTCTGGGTTCTCTATTCTGTTCCACTGATCTATGTGCCTGTTTTTGTGCCAGTAGCACACCGTCTTAATGATTACAGCTTTGTAATATAGCTTGAAGTTAGGAATTGTGGTGCCACCAGCTTTGGTTTTCTTTTTCAACATTGCTTTGGCTATTTGGGGTCTTTTCTGGTTCCATAAACATTGTAGAATGTTGGTGGTAATTTGATGGGGATTGCATTGAATGTATAGATTGCTCTGGTTAGCACAGACATTTTAGCAATATTTGTTCTTCCAATACATGAACACACAATGTTTTTTTATTTCTCTATGTCTTCTTCAATGTTTTCCTAGTTCCTTCATGAGTGTTCTATAATTTTCGAGTAAAAATCTATTGTCTTTTTTGTTAGGTTTTTGCCCAAGTATCTTATGGTTTTTGGTGCAATTATAAATGAGATCGACCCCTTAATTTCTCTTTCTTCTCATTGTTAGTGTAAAGAAATAAAACTGATTTCTGTGCATTAATTTTATATCGTGCCAAGTTGCTGAATTCCCATATGAGTTCTAGCAATTTTGGGGTGGTGACTTTTGGGTTTTCCACATAGAGTATGATATGATCCAGGAAGAGTGACAGTTTGACTTCTTTGCCAGTTCAGATGCCTTTTATTTTTGTTGTATGATAGCTGAGGGTAGGACTTCTAGTACTATGTGCAACAACAGTGGTGAGAGTTGGCATCCCTGTTGTTTTCCTGACCTCAGAGGAAAAGTTGTCAGGTTTACCCCATTGAGAATGATATTCTCTACAGGCTTTTCATAGATGGCTTTTATGATATTGAGGTATGTTCCCTCTATCCCTATATTTTGAAGAGTTTTAATAGGAAAAGATGCTGTATTTTGTCAAATGCTTTTTCTGCATCTATTGAGAGGATCACATGGCTCTTACCTTTTTTTTTAATTTTTTTATTTTTTTATTAATGTAGTGTACCACATTGATTGAACTGCAGATGTTGAACCACACTTTTGTCAGCTTAGGTCTTGATCTCAGGGTTGTGCACTCCAGCCCCATGTCAGGCTCTGTCCTGAATGTGGAGCCTGCTTAAGATTCTCTCTCTCCCTGTCTCTTTGCCCTTCCTTCTTCCCTATTTGCTCTTGCTTTTGCTCTATCAGAAGGAAGGAAGGAAGGAGAGAGAGAGAGGGAGGGAGAGAGAAAAGAAGGAAGGAAGGGAGGAAGGAAAGAAAATACAAAGAGAGAAAAGAAAAAGGAAAGAAAAGAAAGAAAAATGGGATTTTTTACTACAGGATATGAAGGAGTCATGATGTTTTTAACATTGGGAGGAAATGAACATATTTGCATTTATTAACATTTTATTTTAAAAAAGACCTATTTTTTAAACATACAATAGGGATTTCCCTTATAATGATTTACATCTATTTGTAAAGATGCTGACATTGTTGATTTTCATGCAATAAAATAACAGAGGTTGTGGGAGAGGAAAATGTTTGAGATCAAAGACTTAAAGCTAAAGTTCTCATAAAAGGACAAAAGGGAGATACAACTCTAATTTTATGCATATTAAAATTTTTAATACAGCATTACGTCAAAAATATAGCAATTTACTTGCAAAAAGACATGAGGTTTCTTTCTTTTTTTCATTTTATTTTATTTTATTTCTTTTCAGTGTTCCAGAATTCATTGTTTATGCACCACACCCAGTGCTCCATGCAATACATGCCCTCCTTAATACCTACCACCAGGCTAACCCAACCCTTCACCCTCCTCCTTTCCAAAACCCTCAGTTTGTCTCTCAGAGTCCACAGTCTCTCATGGTTTGTCTCCCCCTCCGATTTCCTCCAACTCACTTCTCCTCTCCACCTCCCAATGTCCTCTGTGTTATTCCTTATGCTCCACAAGTAAGTGAAACCATATGATACCTGACTCTCTCTGCTTGACTTATTTCACTCAGCATAATCTCTTCCAGTCCCATTCCATGTTGATACAAAAGCTGGGCATTCATCCTTTCTGATGGAGGCATAATACTCCATTGTATATATGGACCATATCTTCTTTATCCATTCATCTATTGAAGGGCATCTTGGTTCTTTCCATATTTTGGTGACTGTGGCCATTGCTCCTATGAACAGTGCAGATGGTCCTTCTTTTCACTACATCTGTATCTTTGGGGTAAATACCCAGTAGTGCAACTGCAGGGTCATAGGGTAGGTCTATTTTTAATTTCTTAAGGAATGTCCACACTGTTTTCCAAAGTGGCTGCACCAACTTGCATTCCCACCAACAGTGTTAAGAGGGTTCCCCTTTCTCTACATCCTCTCCAACACGTGCCACTCTTGTTCAACATAGTACTATAAGTCCTAGTTACAGCAATCAGATAACAAAAAGAAATAAAAGGTATTCAAATTGGCAATGAAGAAGTCAAACTCTCTCTCTTCATGGATGACATGATACTTTATATGGAAAACCCAAAAGACTCCACCCCCAAACTCATACAGAAATTCAGTAATGTGGCAGGATACAAAATCAATGTACAGAAATCAGCTGCCTTCTTATACATTAACAATGAAAAAATAGAAAGGGAAATGAGAGAATTGATTCCATTTACTATAGCACCAAGAACCATAAGATACCTGGGAATAAACCTAACCAAAAAGGTAAAGGATCTGTACTCGAGGAACTACAGAACACTCATGAAAGAAACTGAAGACACAAAAAGATGGAAGAGCGTTCCATGCTCATGGATCGGAAGAATAAACATTGTCAAAATATCTACACTGTCTAGAGCCATCTATAGTTTCAATGCCATCCCGATCAAAATTCCACTGGCATTTTTCATAGAGCTGGAAAAAATAATCCTAAAATTTGTATGGAACGGAAGAGACCCTGAATTTCTAAGGAAATGTTGAAAAAGAAAAACAAATCTGGGGGCATCACATTGCCCCATTTCAAGCTTTACTACAAAGCTGTGATCACCAAGACAGCATGGTAGTGGCACAAAACAGACACACAGACCAATGGAACAGAGTAGAGAGCCCAGATATGGACCCTCAACTCTATGGTCAAATCATCTTCGACAAAGCAGGAAAAAATAGACAGTGGAAAAAAGACAGTCTCTTCAATAAATGGTGCTGGGAAAACTGGACAGCTATATACAGAAGAATGAAACTACACATGACGTTTCTTTTGTGGAATTCAGGGTGGTCATGTCTTTAGAGCGTCTGAGTTTTAAGTAAGAGACGAGAAGCAGAATATCATCATTCTTAGGACAAAATGTTCTATCACAGAAACAGGTGTTTGGAGATTATTGTGCTTTTATTTCTTCTTTCTTTTTCAGTGTTTTTTTTTTTTAAGGTGTGTATAATTTTCTACTTTTTGTGTATAAAGGAGGAAAATATAAAGAAAAAAAAAAGGAGTCCTGCTATTTTATTCTGCTCATTTCCCCTTTATAATTAAGCTGCTTATACTGTACATGAACCGTGGTGGTACAAAGTGCCATTCTAAACACTTCAGTCGCCATGCTAGCTACACGGAAAATGCTTTTCTGTCTTACTCAAAACACAGTAATGGGGCCACATCAAACTCTAATTTATTTCTTTTAACTGCTTTGTATCTGATGGTACTCAGAGTAAACTTCCTTCAGTTTTTGTTTTTTGTTAACCTAGTCTCTCCTTTATTTCAAAAATGCTATTGCTTCAAACATTTCTACTGTAATTCATGTGTTCAAATGTCAGTGTATACTTGGACTTTTGTATTCAGGTCATTTACATTTGAAATAACATTTTAAATAGTTTCATAAAGAAAATATGCAAACACAGAAGAATTTCACCGCATAACTTGTAGGCTAATGCATACTGATAAACTGGCAAAGGGAGAAGAAAATACATGTAGGTACATACGTATTTCTCTCTGTCTGTGTATGGTATGTGTTTTGTGTATTATCCCATTAGGTACCCCTTTCAGCAGAGTGGCTTTTGTGATAACCTGGTATATGCTGGAAGCAGAGACGATGCTTCCTGTGTGAAAATAAATCAAATAAGAGCATGTGCCATTTTACATTTGTGCAGTTCTCCTCCACTTGATTATCCAACATACATGAAAAAAATAAGCATTCCTAAGCAAATAATGAAGCATAAGGCAACCTGTGCTCATGGTAAAATTTCACAAGATAAGACATATCATGAAAAGGTCAGTTTCTGGCCGCATGCCTACTCTTATTCCTCAACAACTACTGATCTTGAACCTTTGAAGGTATCCTGAAATATTCTATGTATCAAATTTTATAAAGGTTACTAAGTATATAACGGAGTGATTTTTAAAGTATGACTGGAAACAAAGTAACATAAGCGGTTCTGCAACTCTATTCCCTTAGTAGTCTTAGTAATTATCAGCACAAAATTTGACTCATTTTCAGTGGCTTTATAAAATATTTAAAACTGGGGCGCCTGGGTGGCTCAGTGGGTTAAAGCCTCTGCCTTTGGTTCAGGTCATGATCCCAGGGTCCTGGGATTGAGCCCCACATTGGGCTCTCTGCTCAGCAGGGAGCCTGCTTCCCCCTCTTTCTGCCTACTTGTGATCTCTGTCAAATAAATAAATAAAATCTTTAAAAAAATGAAATAAAATATTTAAATCTTTATTCCCTTTTTTGAAAGATTTTATTTATTTATTTATTTGAAAGAGAGGGAATGAGAGAGAGAGCTTGAGTGGGGGAGGGTCAGAGGGAGAAGCAGACTCCCTGCTGAGCTGTTGTGGGACCCTGATCCCTAGGACTCCAGAATCATGACCTGAGCTGAAGGCAGTCATTTAACCAACTGAGCCACTCAGGTGTCCCAAAATTTTATTCCTTTTGAAATCTATTTTTGTATAAGATAAAATAAACAGTCATTTATATTTCTTTCCTGAAAAGATTACCAAGTCTGATGATGGATATGTACAAATAGTTACAGACATAACTATCCTTAATTTATTAAGAACTAATAACAATATATTCTCATTTCAGGATATTCTTGATAATAATTAAATTTAGTAAATACCCTATAAATATTACTGTAAATGACCATAATTGTCTTATGCTTTTTTCACTTCTGACATAACATAACAATAACTATATTAAAACATTTAGTTGAACTGTCTTTGCATTTTTGTAATTAATCCCACAAGAACATCTGTTTTTCTTCATTATGATACTGAATTATGTTTATTAATATTTGTTTTAACTTGTTGCATTATTATCCATTGGTGTGCTTGTTTAATTCTGTTTCTCTGTGTGTATGATCTTCATGACAGGTTATGCATGAATTATAACCTAGAATATAACTATTTTGGAAACTTTCTTTGTGTTTATTTTTTTTTTCTTTTACTATGCCCTGGACATATTTAGGATTATCTATATTTTAGAGGTTTGGTAGTATTTGTGAAGTTATCTAGACATATATTGGGGGCATAGTTTTTTATTACTAACTTTTAGTTTTATTGGAGTGTGATTATTAAATATTTTGGGGTATTAACTTTGTTTTAGAAATATTTTTAGGGACGCCTGGGTGGCTCAGTTGGTTAAGCGGCTGCCTTCGGCTCAGGTCATGATCCCAGCGTCCTGGGATCCAGTCCCACATCGGGCTCCTTGCTCTGCAGGGAGCCTGCTTCTCCCTCTGCCTCTGCCTGCCACTCTGTCTGCCTGTGCTCGCTCTCTCTCTCCCTCTCTCTCTGACAAATAAATAAAAATTAAAAAAAAAAGAAATATTTTTAAGTATTCTTTGTTGCTTTGTACATGGAAGTGATTTTTATAATTACTACATGCATACTTCAAAAAATGATACATTTTTGTTTACAGGAAAATATTATGTTCCATAAGATCTCATATATATTTATTTTTGGTCCATTTGATAAATCATGACCTGAAAGAGATAATTAAATCATATGATAAACATTATGTTTCTATTTTCCTTGTACTGTTATGGCATGTTTTTTAATTTATTAAAAACTGACCTATATAATTTGGTATATACACATTAGTTATTATAAGACCTTCATGGGTAATTCTACATTTTTTATATAACATTATATAATTATTCTATCCAGTTGCACAAAATATTTTCTTTATCTTAGATGCCTGATAATTTTATGCAACAGATCTAGTGAACTGTTCTTTGTTACTTTTTTTGTGGGCTGTGGTAAGTTTCAAACTTCTATTTAAATCTTCTTTTAACTTTCTATAATTTTCTTAAATTACCTATTTCAGTATATTTTGTCTTTATTTTTGAAAAAAAAATTTTTAGCTCCACAGCTCATAATTTCTCCCCAGCCCACTGAAATCAATAATTACATGATAGATTTCACTGCAAGCTATCTCTTCTTCTATGCCTCTCCAACTGACTTATTTCATGCGAATATTTCAAGTGTACTTGATTTAATTTTAGCCTTACTTTTTTTCCCCACTTCTCAAGTATTTTTTTGTTTCCATTGGTGGTTTTTTGTTGCTGCTACAGTTTTTTAGGGAAGCCTCCACAACCAGGTTGTGACATTTTTAACATTTTTTCAAAAGTAATGGAGAAAGTCCTTAGTATAAATTAAATAATTTGATTAGAGCCTATTGAATTTAGATATCAGTGAAACATGCTGTAGGAAGTGTTTAAAGACATTGGAAATACAGAGCCAGTACTTAGGAAAAATATTTTTGGACATAAAGAGGCAGAAATAAGACTGAGAGGACAAGCTTAAGAATGGGAAAGAAAATTTTACAACAAACACCTTCCACAGAGAAAGAAACAGTCAACAGATAGATGTTCAAGATCTAATTGAAGAGCCAGTCTTCATGTATGAAATCCCTACAATGTTAGAGGTTATAAGGTATAAGCCTCAAGAAGGTAATAATAATAGAAGTCATATATATGTGGTAGATTAAAATTTAGTGTCTTTCTGAAGCCCATCACAGTCCCTATTTCTATAGAAGATAAAGGACCAAAGAAAGATACCAATGCAGAAAAACTCAAAATACTTAACAATAACCATGACATTAATTTTTTAAAAAAAGAGAGAGAGAGAAACTTGTCTGTTTCCCCTTACCCTTATAAACAAAAATAATTTTAAAAAGCATAATTTATGACATTATCATCAAAGCTTTACAGAGATTAAACTTTAAGCATTCAAATGGAAAAGATTTGACAGTGAACATTTTTATGGGATGATAAATGTATAAAGCAGGGTTTTCCTGGGCAATTTAAGATGTATTGTCACCTAATTCTAAGGAACTTGGTAAAACAAGTGAGTCACTAGTGAAATAAGTATATCAGGTGCCCACACTTTGATTTCACTCTTGATTAATATCAAGCACTGATTTTAACTATACATCCAGCTCTCTTGCTCATAATCCAAGTTTCTGTAACCATTTGCTTCAGAGTAGCCTTTCCTGCCACAAACAGAATATGTGTTTATCGAAGCGACACTTCTTTCCAACAACTCACCACACAAATTTGTCAGTGTAAATAAGTGATTTGCTTTCTCTGACACACAATTCATCTGTTTAGGGTTTCGGGTAGCTGGATCAATTTGCTAATTGCTTCTGGAGAGTTGATTCAACTTAGT
Organism: Mellivora capensis; assembly: GCA_004024625.1. Classification (NCBI taxonomy): domain Eukaryota; kingdom Metazoa; phylum Chordata; class Mammalia; order Carnivora; family Mustelidae; genus Mellivora; species Mellivora capensis. The sequence goes on from PISX010018524.1 coordinate 33,099, forward strand.
TGCCAAGCATGGATATATGAGGCCAAGACATTGGCATCTTCAAGGAACAATGAGGAGAGCAATAATGCTGGCTCAAAGCCAAAGAAGTTCAATTTTGACATCAGTGATACATGTTTCTTTTTTTTTTTTCTTAAAGATTTTATTTATTTATTTACTTGACAGAGAGAGGTCACAAGTAGGCAGAGAGACAGGCAGAGAGAGAGAGAGGAGGAGGAAGCAGGCTCCCTGCCCAGCAAAGAGCCCCACACGGGAATTGATCCCAGGATCCTGAGATCATGACCTGAGCTGAAGGCAGAGGCTTAACCCACTGAGCCACCCAGGTGCCCCGTGATACATGTTTCTTAAGGAATAATTCCCATCACTGAAGCCAGAGGGTCCTAAGCAATATCTCTTCATCTCCACGGAGCATTAACTGAGAAATTATACTTTAGGCTTCAAATTCCTCACTGTCTCTGTATAAAGTGCCATTGGTGAAACATCATTTTCCTGTAGTTCCTTCCCCCTAGACAATGGTCTCTGGAAATCTGATGAAATGTCTTTTTTTTTTTTTAATCTTTATTTTCTCAGTCCTCCGTTCACAGCACATATTTTCGGAACCCATTCTTGTCTCATTCATCTATGAAAAGTGAGTAGGTCAATAAACTCAGAGGTTTAGGCGTTCTTCTTTTTTATTGCGTTCTTGGTAGTTCTTATCCCCAGCCAGACACATTAAGTGACAGACAGTGACGGCGGAGGTAATAAGGATATCTTGATTCTAAACCAAAGTAAACAGGCTGTCATAAAAATATGGAATGGAATAGATGACAGACTAAATTCTCTCTCTGAAAGCAATTATTTCTGAACCTCAGATCTAATAATCTGCAATTCTGAAGGCTGAGGGAAGTGCTCATTCGTGGCTCAATCAATTTAACACAGAAATCCACACGATGAGGCAGATAGCAGCCAAGAGGAAAAAATGTTTCTTTGCTCTGAACAAATAACAGATATCTATTCTAATTCTTATTGGTTCTTAATTTATTACAACAATAGTGTATTATGCAATCACCTATATCATCAAACAATAGTTTCACTGACTAGTATGGCCATATTTTTGTACAGGAATAGAAAGGTAAATGAATGAGTAAAAGAATGCTCTTCTTCAGGGAAAGGTAAATGAGTCCCATTAAGCAGGTATTTTGATAAAAGAATTTTAACTCTACATAATATTATGCCTTTTAAATAATGCATTTAATTGGAGCAGTGGCTTACAACTAATGAACAGCTTTATCTATCTTTTTTTTTAAGCCTATGAGAATGGCACAGGAGAAATGAAAGACAATATATAATAACGGTATTATACTATGTAATAATTCTAAGTAGAGACAGGTAAATATATTTTGAAGAGCTATCATGAAGCCAGAAATAAATATTTTATCCCTTTTAATCCTCAATGAGATTGCTATTATTTCTGCTTTAGCTCCAGGAAAAATTAAACTCAGAGTTACAAAATCCTTTACCCAAGGTGACATATGGAAAGTGGAATAAAGATTCAAAGACATATCAGTCATATTTCAAAGCCTAGACGCATTTGACTATGTCTAACTGGTGTGATAGGCTGAATCCAAAATATGTTTCTAATACCACCATAACTGACAATAGAATGTTGACATTGCAATATAGTTTTATCCACATAAATTTACTTATTAATAAAAGGGCTTATTAAATGTCTCATTCTGCCAAAATACTACAAAAGTTAATTATATTTGTGGATGCCACTTGAAATCCAATTAAGCAATTAGTAGTAAATGTGCCAAGATTGTGCATGTAGGCAAATATCTACTATTCTCATTATTTACCTTGACACCTTAAAATAGTGAATTTAAATGATTAGTATATAAAATCAGAGAAGTCCATAATTACAGAGTATTAAACTTGTACAAAATTTAATTTTCTAGGTAAACTGGTACTTGGAGAAGTAAGGTGACTTACATAAGATTTGATAGGAAGAAAGGAAAATTATTTTAAAAACTCATAACTCTTATTTGATATAAGGTATATTTAAATTTCCTTAAACTCTAAAAAAGACCCCAATGTTACCCAATGCGGAGAGTTAATTTTGGGTGACCAGAACACTATTTAACTTATAATGATATATACCTTATAATAAAAAATGCCTCCTATAAATTGTCTCTTTTATGTCTTTCTGCTTAAATTTGAATTGCTGGAAGTTGTCTAGTACTTTTTCATTCATGATTTCTGTCCTTTTATTCTTTCTTCTTTGGAATATAACTATAATTGTTAACTATAATATAGAATTATAGATTATATAACTACTGTTTAGAATTAGAAAAACCGTTCATTTTAAGTGTTTTGAAATGCAAAAGGCAAGGCATTTGGGCAATGCTTATACTGCAAACTACAGCTACATAAAACATAAGAGGTTTCAAATTGGGGGGAACATAAGATGTATACAAGACTACAACACTGTTCACATAATTGCAAGGTGGCATTTATGCCTTAGGTAGATATATATATTCTACACTACTAGATAGTATTAAGTTCTACACATTTACCATTGCAGCAGAGGGCAGTCTGAGTTACTGGGAAAATTGTATGGTTTTAGTTTTTCTCTCAAGACCAAACCTGATGATTTTCTTCCTTAGAGAATGAAGCTACCCACAGAGGAGGACAGCACACAGTAATGTACTTAACTACCTGACAAGTGTTCTTCTAAGCCCATCCATATTTTAACTCATTTAAGCCTCCAAGCAATACTAAAGGATTTTTTTTTTACCACCCCACTTTATGGATAAATAACAGATATACACAGAGGTTAATAAGTCTGGTTTTCTCTACAATTGCTCCATTATTTCTCTCCAACATTCTGAAATCACTAAAATTTAAATGCCCCCACCTCAATCTTCCCTGAACGCTGTTTGCAAACTGAAAAGTTACATATAACCTTCACACTGCCTTTGCTGTTTAAATATGTTTTATAGATGAAGCTGAAACTGACAGCAGATGGTAGTTGGAGAGAATCCAATATTTTCCTTTTCTCCATCACATAATAGCAGTTTTTACTATCCTCTCCTCCCTCTACGCATTTACACCATCAGAATAATTTTCCAAGAAATTAACTAATGAAGCTATTTTTTATAAATATATCCTTGTCACATGTCTTTATACATATATATAAAACAGATTTAAGCCACATATTTAAATGTTGATCAACCATTTCTGTTCCATAATTTCATAATGTTTCCACTGTGTTTGCTCTTGCCTTTGTCATCCCTAGTTTTTAAGTGATGATTTAAAATGTGGGCATTGATTATTAATGATTTTATTCTATAAGGGCTCTAAAGGTTATAAGAAGCATTGCCTCTTTATTTCAGAAGAAAAGAAAAGGTTCTCAGATAATTAGAGATTCACTAATGTTCAAATGATAAGGTCAAAACCAGACATTATTCTTTATCTAGGAATATAAACACTGTTTATCAGCAAGCCTGGCACAAAGCATGATCACAGCAAATTTTGGTGTCTCAAGGGGAGTAAAATATCCCTTTCAAGAAGCAAATGCTAAAAATATATATGAAAAAAAAATAAATAGAATATTAAGTTTGGAAATGATGCTCCAAAATGGTTTTTACCAATTTGTAATCTGAAAATATGCTAATATGTAAACAAAATCATTGGATAGGCCTTAAATATAAGGGGGATGTTTAAAATAAGAAAAAAAGTGAATGTTTTATTCTCGTCAAATTTTAAATCTGTAATTTTCTAAAATTATGTATTTTAGTATATAGCAAAATGATGATGCAGCTTCTAAAACAACCACCTAGTGATTGCATGCCAAATGAAGTCTACACTCATGGTAAACAAAGGGGGAAAAAAAGAGGTTTTGATTTGAAATTTAAATAGAAATGCTTACCATTTCTCTCAGAAATGCCATAATGCATATTTGATTCCCCACAAAAACGAAAGAAATATTTTATAAAATTTGATTTGATTTGATTTTTTTTTAATTTTTTTAATCTGCTTAACAGAAGGTGCAACTGTATATATGAAGTACTATTTACTTTTTTTTTAAAAGATTTTATTTATTTATTAGTCAGAGTGAGAGATCACAAGTGGGCAGAGAGGCAGGCAGAGAGAGGGGGGAAGCAGGCTCCCTGCTGAGCAGAGAGCCCGATGCGGGGCTCGATGCGGGGCTCGATGCGGGGCTCGATGCGGGGCTCGATGCGGGGCTCGATCCCAGGAACCTGAGCTTATGACCTGGGCGGAAGGCAGAGGCTTAACCCCTGAGCCACCCAGGCGCCCCACTACTATTTACTTTTTAAAGATTATTTATTTCACACAATCAGATGCAGAGGCCTTCTAAAAACTACTGTAGATTTTACATAGAGCATGTAAATAGAGGATGTCACTATAAATCAACAATCTGTACATTTGACTGTGTCTTCCAAGTATAAAACCCTGAAGAGAATATTAACTTCTTAAGTTATAAAATGGGTAATATTGAATTAATTAAATATGGATTTGTTTTTACAGGGTGTGTCAGCTAACCATTGCTTCTGAATAAAATCTCAATGACCTACAATTCATCCTTCATCCCTCTTGCAAAAAGAAACAAATAGAGAAGGTTATGGGTAGAGAGAGGTTTTTGGTTTTTGTTGTTTTTTTTTTTTTTTAAAGCGTCTGTGATTAAATCTACCACAAAGAATACACAAAGAATAAAATCAGAATATTTTGGACAATGGGTGGTATTGTCCCTCAAATTGTTGTGTGTTTGTGATAATAAATAGATTTGCATCAGGGAAATGCAAATCAATACCACAATCAGGTATCATCTCATACCTGTCAGGACTAAAGTCAAAAATACAAGACACAAGTGTTGGTGAGGATGTGGAGAAAAAGGAATCCTTGTGCGCTGCTGGTAAGAAGGCAAACTGGGGCAGCCACTCTCAAAAACAGTATAGGGGTTCCTCAAAAAATTCAAAATAGAATTATCATATGATCCAATAATTCCACTACTGGAAATCCAAAATAGAATTATTATATGATCCATTAATTCCACTACTGGTATATCATGCATTTATATACCAAGGGTATATAAAGACACTAATTCAAAAAGATATATGCAGCCCTATGTTTACTGTAGCATTATTTACAATGGCCAAATTATGGAAGCAACCCAAGAGTCATCAGTAGATGAATGAATAAAGAAGAAATAGTGTATATGTACACACAATGCAATGTTATTCAGTCATAAAATAAAATGGAATTTTGCCATTTATAACATGAATGGATCTAGAGAGTATAATGGGCTAAGTGAAATAAGTCAGTCAGAGAAAAACAAATGCCATATCATTTCCCTCAGACATGGAAGTTAAAGAAAGAAAGAAAGAAAGAATGAAAGAGAGAAAGAGAGAAAGAGAGAGAGAAAAAGGAAGAAAGGAAGAAAGAAAAGAAAAGACACAAACCAATAAATAGACTCTTAACTCTAGAGAACTGATGGTTGCCAGAGGAGAGGTGGGGGGATGAGTGAAGTAGGTGAAAGGGGTTAAGAGTACACTTATCGTGGGCACCTGGGTGGCTCAGTGGGTTAAAGCCTCTGCCTTCGGCTCAGGTCATGATCTCGGGGGTCCTGGGATTGAGCCCCGCATCGGGCTCTCTGCTCAGCAGGGAGCCTGCTTCCTCCTCTCTCTCTCTCTGCCTGCCTCTCTGCCTATTTGTGATCTCTGTCAAATAAATAAATAAAAATCTTTATTAAAAAAAAAGAGTACACTTATCTTGATGAGCATGAATAACATACAGAATTGTTAAATCACCATATTGTACACTTGGAAGTAATATAGCACTGTATGTTACATATAATGGAATTTAAAAAAACAAAAGAGAATAAGGTAGATGTGGCAAGACTGCCAAAATTTTTTTAAAAAATGTAAAAAAATAAGAATAAATGGTTATGATACAAAAGTCATTTTTGCCACAAAACTCAAATAAAACTTAATAAATAATCACAAAGATCTGAACACATTTAGTTGTCACACCTCCTTAAGCTCCTCTTGGTTGTGACAGTTTGAGACTCTTTGTTTTTGATGACCTTGACAATTTCAAGGAGTGCTCCCTCATCGGGTGTTTCATAGAATGCCCTTCAATAAGCAATTTGTCTGATGCTTTTCTTCTGACTACATGACGGGTATAGATTTTTTTGGTAGAAGGACTATAGGGGTGAAATGTCATTTTTATCACACTACATGAGGGGTACATGCTCTCAACATGACTTAGCACTTTTGATATTAACCTTGATTATCTGGAAGAGGTAATGTGTTTTCAGGGTTCTTCACTGTAAAGTTACATGTTTTTCTTACTTATTACATACTTTTTCTTACTGCTTACTAATGTTTGGATGTGCATGGTTTGTATATTCATTCGTCCCTTGAAGGACATCTTAGTGGTTTCCAGTTTTGGGAGATTATTAATAAAGCTGCTATTTTAAATAGTCATGTGCAAAGTTTTATAAGGATTTAAGTTTTCAGATCAGCTGGATATATGCCTAAGAGCACTATTACTGCATCATATGGGAAGACTATGCTTAACATTGTGAGAAATTGATGCATTGCCTTCCAAAGTGGCCATGCTTTCCCTGTCTCAATGAACAAGTGTTCCTGTTGCAGGATGACTCAGTGGCTCAGTTCGAGGAGCATCTGACTCTTAGTTTCAGCTCAAGTCATGATCTCAGAGTCCTGAGATCAGCCCCACATCAGGCTCCACACTCAGCATGGAGTCTGCTTCAGATTCTCTCTCCTTCTCCCTTCTGCTCACACTCTTTCTTTCTCAAACAAACAAACAAAAACAAACAAAATCTTTAAAAAAAGAAAAAGCACTCTTGTTGTTCCACATCTTCACTAGCAATTGCTATTACCAAGTGTGTCTTTTTCAGACATTCTAGCTGACATACTGGTTCTGAATCTATATTTCACATAGTCTTTGTACATACCTCTATAGTGTCATCTATTGTCCCCACTACTAAATGAAGCAAGCCCCTTAGGGTAAGTTCAATATTTTATGCACCATAAGCTCTCAGTATCCAACACATGGTAGGTGATTTTTGTCTTTAATGAAAGCAACATTGAATGAAAGAACAAAAGAATTGTGTCTAATGAATAATTTCAAAAATGATTTGGAATTTGAGCCTAGAGAATATGTGTCTCTTTTGCATTATGTCCAGTGCATCAGAACTGGGCATCTAATCCCACATTAATGTCCTTTCTAAAAATATTGTCTTTTGAAATACATTTCAATTCATTAGAGCCCATCTAATAAAAT
>PISX010018525.1:0-40284 GCA_004024625.1 Mellivora capensis
CACCTGTATCCCAGTATTCACACCATCAATGTCCACAATAGCCAAACTGTGGAAGAAGCTGAGAGTCCTTTGGCAGGTGGATGGATACAGAAGATGTGGTTCATATATTCAAAGGAATATTACTCAGCCATCAGAAAGGATGAATAGCTACCATTTACATAGACATGGTTGGAACTGGATGGTATTCTGCTAAGTGAAATAAGTCAATCAGAGAAACACAATTATCAAATGGTTTCAGTCATATGTGGAGCATAAGAAATAATGCAGAAGACAAAAGGAGTTGGTGGGGACTGAATGTGAAGATATCAGAGAGAGAGAGAGACAAACCATATGAGACTCTTGACTCTGGGAAACAAACTGAGGGTTGTGGAAAGGGAGGTGGGTGGGGGAATGGGGTAAATGGGTGATGGGCATTAAACAGGGCACGTGGTATCATGAGCACTGTGTGTTATACCAAACTAATGAATCATTGAGCATTATATCAAAAACTAACGATGTACTATACTTTGGCTAATTGAATTTAAATAAAATAAAAAGAATATGGTATATATAAAAAAATAACACTCAGTCAATACACATAAATCAAGTTCTCTGGTCCTCCTCCCAATGCAATCCAAAGTAATAGGAAGCATATTCATTTCTGTTTTCAAACAGTTGCTGGAACCCACCTGTGGGATTTCTATCATCCCCTAGCTAGTCTCAGATGACCGAGGACTCCTCAGGGTCTGGGAAAACTTGGAAGAATGCTTCCTTTCTTCCTTGATATCAACCTGAACTTCTACATGGGGAATGAAGTTACAACTCTCTCTCTCTTCTTCTTCTTCTTTTTTTTTTTTTTTTTTTAAGTAGAGACCCTTCTATTCTCTCCTTTTGAATATGGAGGATTTGTTCATATATAGTGAATCCATATTCTATGGGTAAGGTCCTCCTAGGTTAGAGGACAGAGGCTATTCTTCGTTTTCCCTTTAAAGTGAGGAATCTATCCACTAACTTGGTAAACCCAAGTAACCACTCTTCTTAGGGTGAGTGAGTCTATCTTCTGTCTTTCAAAATAGAAACATATAGACTCCCTTGTGAGTGAACTAGGAAAAAAATTTTAAAATTCAGGACTATTATACCAACAATTTACCGAGCTCTCTATGATTTTCATTTGTTGTATTTAAAATGTTAATAGTTTATAACAAAACAATAATAAACATCCTTTCAGGGTCAGGGTCAGCTAATTTACCCTTCTCCCTACCTTAGAGTCTTATTCCTTTCACTTCCCAATCTGCCACTTGGATCTCTCTTCCACAGTCTCATGCTGGTGGAAAGCATCCAGGAAAACTTTCCTTAGCCACCAGCTATGATTTTAACTATGGTTTTCTAAATTCATAGGTTTTGTTTTCACTTCTGCTAATAAACCTGGCAGTAAACAAGTCAGGCCTGGGTAGATTATATGTTGAGTTTGTGGCCTTTAAGAATTCTTGGTGATCATGCTAGATAAGAAATTGTTTATGGATATATTGGGCCCAGAATATCACTTACACAACTTTTTTTTTTCTTTTCCACCCCCTTATTTCATTGAGTCTACAGGACAAGGAAATCCTATTTGAAACTCAAATTGATATATATGTCCTGAATTTTTAAAAAATGTCAAAACTAGAATAGTCACTATGTGAATTAGAACAATAGTTCAGTTATGATTGTTTTTTTTCTCAATATTAGAAGAAAAGATGCATGCATGAACTGCATTCACTTCTACAAATATCAGCACTATCTTATGCTTGACTAGATCACTCAGATTAACCCTGGTCATGAGAACCAAATCAACTATAAAATTTAATTTGTGATTACCAACAGTTACATTCTCAGCCCTTATATTGTCAGTATGAGTAGAAAGAATGAAAAAATATTCATAACTCAATGTTCAGAGATAAACAAGCAAAAGAAATTCCATTTTGAAATCACTGGTGCCAGAATCTCTTCTTATTCTTAAAACCTGTTTGCATGTCATTTAGCCATTGTCAAAGAAAAATTGCACTGGTTGTAGTTAAACAGGCATGGAAACTTTAATACTGTTGCAATAGGCAAGAGAGATGAAACTCAATTTCATGGAAACAAAAGGTAGGAGCAGGTTTACATGCTGGGGTGAGCTAGTGGAGAAGTCCTTGAGGGCTTTAGCTAGGAGGCTGGTCAGCCTTATTAGCCATCCATAGTTGTTCATTGTTGCTTATCTAAGTCAGGCTCCCTCCCACCTGCAGAGGTTTGGGAGGTATCTTCCTTGACTATGTTTCAAAGAGTTCCCAGGTCTTTGAGAAAGATATTCCTGGGTCTTAAAACTGGCAGGTGGTATTTAAGATTTATAACCTCTTGGAAGCAGAGAACCAAATTTACAACCCAAGTTCTAACGTATATGCTCTAAGAAGAGGGAGGAAGCTATGGTTAGGAAGAAACCTGTCTAAAATTTAGTCAAGTTGAGGGGCACCTTAGGGTCACCTTAGTCACCATCCCATTGGTGAACATCATGCAGCCATGGTCACTATCATCACGTCAAATTACTTCAACATATGACAATGCCTGTCCAACCGAACTGTTAGGGCCCAATATATCCCTGCACTTCATCAGTACGGAAGCAAATAATTTGATTCCTCACCTCAAACATATCAGCGTGCCAAACTGGAATACTTTTTATATTGTATCAGGAGGAGAGCATTTCTGTCTTACATAAAAATATTTTTTTTATTTCTCTTAAGAGTTTAAGGTGCTAAACTATTTCATGTTTGTCTATTTTGAAATTCCCAAGAAAATTGCTTAAAATTGCCACAATGACAGATTTGGGAGAATATCTGAAATTAGTACCCATGGAAAAGGTGGAATTCAAAATATCATCTCAAGAAACCATGTCTCTTTGGTCCAGAACCTTTGGAATTTTAGGAACAGCAAAGAAATGCACAGCTAAATAGTAAAAACTGCTTCATATACTGGCAACCTGGGAATCTGCCCAGGCAGCTGCACAGAGATCCTGCAGCCAGGATTGCCCTATAATTCTCAGAGCACATGGCTGATTAATGCCTTCTTAACTACATTTACATATACTCCTATGAAAATCACTCTGAATGATTTCAAGGGACACAGTCTTCTCTCTCAAAATAATAACTCCACAACACAGAATTCCAGAGGAGAAAATGTCACCATCAGTGAGTACTTTATCTTTGATAACTTTTAGGTAACTGCCTGTCTTCCCTTCGAGCACTTTTTTCAAATGGATATGCCTGGGCATGTTCACTCATTTAGCCTTTGGTGACAGTGGTAAATGGACCCTCTGTCCACTTCTCCCTTCACGGCAGTCAACAAGTTTCACTGTCTGCTCCCCTAATGCCTTTCACAAAGTAGGAGAATAAAATCATTACACATTTTATTTCAACACACAGATTACATTTTGTTGCATCTGTCCCTTCTATTCCCAGAGATATTCTCTGCTTTATTAATATCTCTCCAGCCTAATACATATCACCAGTCATTTAAAATTCCCCAAAGAGGGCTTTGCACATCTTTATAACAAATATTTACCAGGTTGAGTGGGTGCAGTAAAAACAGATTCAAATGTTCCATTTGTATGTAACGTAAAACCTACTTTTCTACAATTCACTTGTTTTGGTCAATAGATAAAATTAAATCACATAGTGATTAATTTTAATACTTTAATCTAAGTTTATGTTTCCCAAAATAGAAATAAAAAATTATCTACTTTTCAGGTGTGTTGTGAATATCAAATGTGATTGTATATATATATGTATATATATATATATATATATATGTTTGTGTGTATATTTACAAATAAATATATATGTATATACATGCATATTTGCCATCATGTGCATAAATACTCATAGATATTCTTTAGCCCAGCATTTGCATCATACTAAGCATTTCATATATTTTAGATATAGTAATTGTTTTTTCTTATAATTACCATGTATCTGTGGTATTCAGGTTTCACTGGAATTTTAACATGACCCAGGATATTATCTTACAAGAATAATTATGGAAAGTTTAAGACAGAATTTTGAAAAAAAGAAAAAGTCTAAAAATATCAGGGATGGCATGTCAGGCAGATGGAGTAAAAGATGAGGAAAAATAAATGTAGATGTACAAAATGATGAGGCTTCTGATTTGAAGAGATCATTTGGGGAGGCAGAGTAGTACCAGTCTGAGATGTTTGCCATAGGAAATTATGTAAGGGCTTTGAATCCAGGCTTTAGTACAGTCATTTTGTGCCAAACAGTCAAATGTTAAAGACGTTTCTATTAAAACGAGACACATAACAATGCAGCTGTGTGTTGGAACAAATTAGTTACTACTTCTCTCTGGTTGGATCAGAGTGTATAAAGAAAACAGATACAATGAATAAAATGCGGATTGGATATCAGCTCTTTGAATGAAGACCCTCTAAAAATAGGTTACAATTTTAAACTAGATTAGGGAATACAGCTGGGCCCAATGCCAAAGTTATATCTTATTTAACACCTTGAAATAATATTCTATTGAAATAATATTTTAGCACCTAAGTATGGGGAAATCCACGTCATAATGCTGTGTTAATATATTTATCAACCAGCTGCCCAGAGCTCATTGTCTGCTTTACAGACCCCTGTTCTAACAGGACAAGTCCCACAGGGTCTTCTCAATGCAGGGACTCTGTCAGCTGGGAAACACAGCTCAATGAATATGAAGGTCATACTATTTTCACATAATTGGCAAGTTTTTCCTCTCAAGGAAAGCAATGAGAGAGCACAGAGGGATCTGGATTTTGTAGGAAAATAGAAGTTCCCACTTCTTGGAAGTGCACGAGTATAGTGAGATTAGGGTTTTTCTTTTAATCACTGTGAAGCATTGACATTAATTATCATTCAGCCCATATAAATATGATGTGGAAACATGAATAGAAATAAAGTCATAATTATTTTAGATACTATGATTTAGTAAAGTGTTTAGAAGTGACTGGGTATAGTAGAGTTACATAAAGAAAGCAGTGTGTCTTTGTGCCAGAAATCACAAGTTAGAAAATAAATTTTAATGAAATCCTATTCCCACTATACTAGAACTTACAAAGATATATAGAAATAAAAATATATAGAAATAAAACATAATTCCAGCAAAAAGTAGGCAGAAACTTTTGAGACAATATGTATATCTGACTAAAGGAGGAACATAATGGTGCTATGTATTTGGATGAATTGATTAAAAAATTTAAATATGGGGGCACCTGGGTGGCTTAGTCAGTTAGGTATTGGACTCTTGATTTCGGCTGCGGTTATGATCTCAGGGGCCTGAGACTGAGCTCGGCACTGGGCGTGAAGCCTATGGAGCCTGCTTGGGAGTCCCTTCCCCTTCTCTCTGCCCCTCCCCCTACTCTAAAATTTTTTGTGAATATGTATCTTATTCAAATGTATCCACTTGAGGATTTGTGATTAATAAAATATGATAGTTAAAAGTAATTTCATTTTTGAATAGGAAAAAATCCCGTGTTTCATCTACTCACATTAAGAAGAACTATCTAGAGAGTATACGTAGAATATTGTAGTACTGAGTATCCCATAGGAAACAGATTCCAGATCTTGAAGATCAAGTTCAACAAAATTAATTAAGAAGCTATTCAAGGGACCTGAGCAGGGTTAAGGGCTCCGACATGGGGTAGTGAAGCCCCCAGAGACTGGCAACAATGGAAGTCATTTACCACCCTAAGCCTGAAGGCATAGAAGAGGGAACTGGGTCACTGGAGCCTAGAGAGAGCTCATTGCCTTGGAATAGGATGGCTATCTGACAGGATTTGTCCTGTGGAATGCAGCATCGCCAAACCCAGCAAATAGTCATGGGCTAGAAGTGAGTGGGCCAGGCCAAAATGCATGGACATGAGAGGGGGGGAATAAATAACAAATATCTTAAACAGGAATGACAGGTATTTCTAAACATAATAAAATTAACGATTAACTCTGACATATGAGTAATACATTTACTGAAATAGTGATATGTCTATGTAAATTGAGACAAATAGAAAATGCAGTAGAACAGTACTTACAAATATACCCCTGTAGATTAGTTCCCTTATGTTACATTATGCAATGGAAACAATTAACACCAAACTCCCAGTGGTTTACAATGACAAAGGCTTATTTTCCTGCTTTAGTCATGGGCCTGCTTGTCAGATGCAGCTTTGCTCCAAGCTGCCTTCACTCCAGTCCCAGGCTGACAGAACATACTCCATCTGGAACATGGAACATGGAACATGACTGGTCTCTTGGCAAGAAAAAAGGGACATGGCAAAGTAAATTTTGGCTTCTAAAGCTTACAAGCATAATGTTATCTTTGCTAATATTTCACTGGCTAAAGAAAGTCATGTAACCAAGCCCAATGTCACTATTGGTAGGTGGATTTAAGCACTCTTGGAGGGGAGGGGAGTTATGATCCTTAAAAGTTTCACTATCACATTCCTTTATTTATGAGTTAATGTGTGATAATGAAAGCATAACTTATCAATTGAAAGCCAATCTAAAAATTTGTTCATACAATTACATACCCACAGTGAGCTGAAGATGGAAGGGAGCTGGAGCAATATTCCAATCTTACTAATTGTAGAAAATGAGTCTCAGAATGATGTAATGAGGTGTTGTGAGGTCACAGCCTTAAACAAATTGGATCAGACTGAGACTATCCAATTCTGCACTCAGGCCTCTTTTTAGCACTGGTGAGTTCTTCATGAACAGGTTTTGTTAAGGAGGAAGGAGCTCATTTTGTGTGTGTGTGTGTGTGTGTGTGTGTGAACTTAACATTACTTGTTAAAGGTCAATGCCATCTCATTTTTAGGTATGAGATATAATGCATTTGTAAGGACCTGGAGAGATATCACTATCAATTCATCCTTCCTCAAATCTCTCTTCCATACCTACTTCTATATATGAGAGAGTGAATAATAGAAAGATCACTTGGGGTTTGGTGGGGATAAAGGATACAGGCACCAGGCTCAGATTTCAAAAACCACATGTTGTTTTTTTCCATAAAAAAATCCTAGACTAACTATGGATAAGTAACTGATTTCTGGGCCAAGATTTTTTTTGGGGGGGGGGCAAGATTTTTTTAAATAGGGAATTATAAAGAAGATATAAATAAGTTGATCTATCTAGGTAGGGAAGTAATCAAAACCTCTTTGTTGCAAAGATTGACCAGAAACCCTTCATTCATACTGTGAAACCACTGAGAGTTAGCTGACTGCCCTGTTTGAAATACCAGGCCAAATCACAGTCCTGGGAAAGGAAGAACCGCAATGGCAACTTTCCCTTCATCTCCTAAGAGAACAAAACAGCACTGTCTATTGCCTTTATCTTTCAGAATAATGAGAAGACAGCTTTCAGATTAGCCTCCTAGGAATCACTACCCTTTATAAGGTAATCAAATCTGATGTGTTATTTTATCAGTTGAATATTATTGTTAAGTTTGGAATGCTCATAATGCACAGTTGTAGGCAACATTCTAATTTGTTGGCATTTTCTCATCTGACAAAGTAACTAAAACATACAATAGCCATTCCTCTGTGTGTGTGTGTGTGTGTGTGTGTGTGTGTGTGTGTGTTTAGGTAAATTTGTAGCTGTGAAGTATACTTGCAACTTGCGATGATTGGTAAGTGTGTGACATTTATTCTTAAGTGCTCCTCATAAAAGAATACTCAAAACTGCCTCTAACTCCTACCTCCATCTGTGTGGCATTATTAACATTTGGTTAGACCAGAGATTTCAAGATTTTAACGAGGTTGAGGAGTTAGACAAACAATGATTAATTTATAGAAAGTTCACCTGGAAAGTACAGTGAACACAATGTGATAAGAATGGGAGGGTTTTTTTTTTTTTTAAAGCATTTTCTTACGTGCTCAGGACAGTAGGTTTGTTACTAAATTATAACTCATCTGACAAGACAAAGGGATATTTTATTCATTGTGTTTAGACATTTTGATAAAGGTTTGGCTCAGCTATGTTGGGGTGGTTAGAGTGGGGATAAATCATCGGAGCCCACAAGACTGAACATCTTTGTGTTTATTGGTGTGTCTACTTCTCACTCTTTAAATACAACTGGCATGCTCTTCTCAGAGAAAGTACTTGAATCTTGCCTGTGATCTCTGGTGTTCTGTTTGTGAAGCCGTATCAGGTCTTACAGAGACATTCTCAGGTATTTCAAGAGAAACCCCACATACAGTAGGAGCTGATCAGACAGTGAAGTGTATGAAACTGAACAGGGGCTCTGATTCCTACCAGGCCAACCTGACTGCTTCAAACATTTAAAAACATAGTTTCAAGTCATTAAGTACTTGCCTAGAGAATGTAAATGAGCTTAAATATCCAATGAAAAAATATAAGAAGAAATGCACTATTAAACACAGTAAATGCATACATATGATAAATAAGAAAAACTATTCTTTTATTAGCAACTGTTTCTCCTTCCTAGATTGTATTGCAATCTAATCAAGATTTGACTGGATTCACACAAAACACTTCCACTTTTCAGAAGACAATCTTTGCCTAAAATAACCCACAAGAACATTTGGGAATGTCCCAAATTATAGTTGCTATGTCAAATAAATCACATCTACTATTTTGTAATTTTAATTATTAAAACATATTAGGAAATATGGCTTGTCATTCTTTTGGCACAAGCACATGATTAAGCAGCTTGGTGAATGGAATGAACAGGTGCTGGGATAAAAATCAGAAAGCCCATTCATCTTCATGCTTCCAGGGGAAACTAATCCTTTTGGGGATTTCAACCAGTAGGATATCACTTTCTTGTTTAGTAGTTTAATGTATTTTGGAATGTTTCAGAGCTTTCTCTGATGATTTTAGATTAGTCAATGTGGGACACAGTCATATAATGGATAATTTTCAGTGTGTTTGATGCCTCATTGTTAAATCAGGCTGGGCATGAAGAGGGAAGAAAGCTGTTCCCCAACATTTAGGCATTACCGTTATATGTATGCGTGCACACACACACACACACACACACACACACATATCTTTTAGGTACCAAGTGATAACATTAAACAGTGAACTTTGAATTCAGGAGAATGTCTAAATCTTTAATATCACATGTTCTTACATATAACAGTTACCAAAAATGTTGGCTGAATGACTGAAAAGAAAATGACAATTAACTCAACGGACAGATATTGCTTTTGTACATGTCATCTTCTAACCCTGGGATGTCCTTTCTATCTGCTGTCCTCAACACCTGGTCCCTGCCTATTCGTCTTTTAAATTTATCATATCAGCTCTGACAGGTATCCTTCCCTGGTAATACCCCAAACAGACATAATTACTTTCTTCTTTGAGCTATCTCAATACCATGTGTATGATTTTATGTTGTGTATATGTGTATATGTATGCACGCATATGTGTATATGTATGCATGCATGTATATGTATGCACGCATACATATAACTTGTATAACAAGTATACAAGAATATATATTCTTGTAAAGTTTGTTTAAATGTGTCTTCTCTTCCATGATTGAAGAGAATTCCTTTTGGTCATAGGACAGGTTTTTCTCTACCTCAGTGTGTGTATGTGTGTTATTTTCTATCTAGTACAGTCTATGTAATAGACTTTTGACAAGATTACCTAATTTCAAAATGGGTGAGTTGAGAAAGATACAGTGTCTGTACATCTGAATTTCCAAGTATCTTTAAATAAATATGATGTATCATTTAGCATGAAATCAGTTGAATGTGATATGTGAGCTAATAATTTATTCTCTAATTGCTAAAGAAAAATTCTTTGGAGATCTACTTTTTTTTTTTTTATAAATCCTGGAAAATGAATATGAGCATGTAATATATATCAGCGAAGAATGACATTTAGGGCAAATGTCATTGCAAATGCAAAGTTATTGACCTGAAAGTTGGTATGATTTATCCATTGTAATGAAGTGAAATTCACTGTTATACTAATAGTGAGAAATGAGAATGTAAATGTAGGCAGGAATAGGAATAAATGTTTTGCCCCATGGCTATGGAAAGTTGAAAGCCAAAAAGAAGTATTCACTTATTTCTTTATTTCCCTTCTAGGCAGAAGAGTGATGTGATATACCTTTGATCTAGAAAAAAAAATGGCAGCAATGTGATCAGATGGATTGGAATGTGCATAAATCCATTATATGGAGAGCTGTTAAGAGGCTCAAGCAAAAGATTATGAGGACCCCCGGTGAGTTAGTGTTTACATGCATAGAAAGAAAAAAATTGTTTTTAAAGATATATCTAAATTACAACTGACCATAGGGTCAAGAGACATACTGTACATCAAGTTTCTGTTATTTTTTGTTCTTTGTCACTCGAGGGTATTTATTGGATTGTGTATGATTAAGAGATATAGAGAAATACAAGTACTGGGTGAAAAATAGTACATGACTTGTGAGAGACTAAACTGTCTTGCAGAAATATTAATTGTTATTGGATCTAAAGATAGAAATGTCCAGTAAGCACTATGAAATGAGTGTATTGCATGGGTGGGTTACCAGATTACAATCACAGATTTTGAATTTAACGACCTAGAGATAGTAGTTGAAGAACTGGAAGAAATAAAATCACTTGGTGAATATGGAACAAAGAGCAAAAAAAAAAATTACGTTTAGAATTTTGAAAATGATATTATTCTAAGAATTAAACAGGGGGAACCCCCCACAAAAATGAATATACTGAATAAAAAAAGAGGTGAGTCAAAATGTTTGGTTGATAGCAGAACACTTCACACTGGGAAAGTGAATGCCTATGTGCCTACCCATGAGGTAGGTTTACAAGAGAGAGAAGCTGAAAGGATGCTACAAACACAATGACTTAAAAATTTTTGCCATAAATTGTTCCTAGGCCATAATCTAGTCTCTAGGTAACAGTGCTAAATCATGTGTAGTTGTAAGAATTCCTTCTCTCTTTTCTCCAGGTAAACACAGGTCTTAGAACTGTTAAGTCAGGTCACATCTCCTTCTTAGTATGTTTGCTTAGGCTTCTACCTTAACTTAGACCCTACAGATTTTATTAATCCAATGAGGAGAAAGGGGGAACACAAAAAAATAAATGCAAACCAGGGAAAATGAAAGATAATAAGTTTTCCCCAAAGGTCTACAGCAGGTCTTTCCTAGTTGGTTCATTAAAGTGTCTTCACAGAACATTAACACCTAATCATGAGGTGACCTACATGAATTTTAAGAGTTTAAGTTAAGTAGAATATTGAGTGCTTCCTGGAGGTCAGTATCAACGAAAGCCAAGAGAATTAGAGATGAGGAAGAAAAGTTACAAGGAGTAAGATCAACTCAAAAGTAACAACATGAGCTTGTGCCTGCACGCACGCACACACACACACAGGTTTAATGAAGAGTGGCATTAGGTTTTGAAATTTAGTAATTAAGTAGTAACAGATGCCCTATAAGAAATGACGTTTACAGGGACACCTGGGTGGCTCAGTTGGTTAAGCAGCTGCCTTCGGCTCAGGTCATGATCCCAGCATCCGGGGCTCGAGTCCCACATCGGGCTCCTTGCTCGGCAGGGAGCCTGCTTCTCCCTCTGCCTCTGCTTGCCACTCTGTCTGCCTGTGCTCGCTCTCTCTCTTTCTCCCTCTCTCTCTGACAAATAAATTAAAAAAAAAAAAAGAAATGACGTTTACACACATGACACTCAACGCAAATATGATGAAATGTTAATAACTGTTGACTCCAATGTCTAGGATTACTACCTAGAAAATGCAGCCCTAAGACTGAACAGCGGAGCACATGGGAAATAGTAGAGTGTCGTTTCCCTTTACAATGTTAAGAAGAAAATAACAGAGACTTAAAGAACATAAAAAGCAAGATGGTAAGTGTAAAATAATAATAAAAAACTGTGCAGAACAAAAATGAATGACGGAATTTATCTCAGAAGGGCAGCTACAGAGAAACTAAAGGAAATTGATGGCTGAATAAGAAAACTGAACGGTGATGTTGGATAGATCAGACCCTCTGAAAATTCCAGAGACCTAAACTAGGCAAAATATAAGATTAGGGAACTCGTAGGAATAGCTGACAGTATATAGGATTTCTCCCTACACAGAAGAATATTTCACTTATTCTTCAGTCCTTTCTTCACTGTTAATTTTGGGAATTTAATTAATTTAATGTTAATTTAATTTTTTAAAGATTAAAATTTATATGTGATTCAAAATGATAAGTGATAAAACTCACTATTCTAGGGCTGCCTGGGTGGCTCAGTGGGTTAAGCCTCTGCCTTCGGCTTGGGTCACGATCTCAGGGTGCTGGGATCTGAGCCCCACATTGGGCTCTCTGCTCTCTATGGGAAGCCTGCTTCCCCCTCTCTCTGCCTACTGCTCAGCCTACTTGTTGTGATCTCTGTGTCAAACAAATGAATAAAATCTTTAATAAAACAAACAACTCACTATTCTACATTTAGATACATTTTGTGCATCCTGACTAATAAATATTCTTTAGAGAAAACTTTAAAATTCCTCAAAGCTTTGTTTTAAATATACTCCTTAAAAATGCATTTCAAAGATGAACATGTATAGAGCTCAATCTTTTTACTATAGAATAAAGCATCTTGGGTGCAAATATAATATAATCATCTCTTTAATAATTTAAGCAAGTTTGTATCAATAGTCCTCTCTTTTCAAGTTATATGACTAATGTATTAGAGAGAAGACTGATTGCTATATAGAAAGAAATCTCTGAATGCAAAGAGCATATCCGCTACTGGATATTTAGGTAATAAATAAGTGTCTGTTGACATTTTCAACAGTCTCGTATTTTCACAAACACTGACCTATCTTATGTCAAGTATTACTTGTTGTCCAAGGAGGTAAAAAATCAGCAGGAGTCATACTATGCAACAGGAAAAGATCTCCCTAGTCCTTACTCATTTCATATATGAGCACAGTGAGGCCCAAAGTCACTCACTGAGCTGGTAGCAAAACTGGGACAAGAACCCAGAACTTCACTTTCCTACCGCAGCACCTTCTCTGCAGCAGAAAATAGAAAGAAACAACAAAAAAAAGGATTGGAGTTTGGGATTGATATCTCCTCCTTGGAGGCTCAAGACAAATTACCATGGTGGGCTCCTACCAGATTTAATGAACCCAGTTCCTCAAGTCTTTGAATCATATCTCATTAGCTTACTCTGGGGTAGCAACCTTAGTGGTCGACTTACGAGGACTTTCTTTTGTGCTTTAATAAATATACACATAAATGAACAAATGAAATTCCTAGTTGCTAATTTTGTAGGATCTGTCCTAGGAGCATTTCTGTTTAACCCTTATACTTCTATATAGGTTCCATGTGACCAATTAGATTCCCATGTTCCAGAGGGCAGGCCATAGATACTGCCTGGATTTGGACTAGTGTGCAGCATTAACTGACTTATGCAACATTTGGCATCACCAATTAACTTCATTTGGACAAAAAAATACTATGGTAATTGTATCTGTCAGGGTCCAAACTGGCAAAGAGAAACTGACTATTAATATTTAAAATAGATGAGATTTAGTGAAGGGAGTTGGGTAAAAATCCTGAGGGAACAGTAAAGAAGCCAAAGAGAGGAAGGTGTGACAACCCAAACATTAACAAAAGCAAGAGAAACTGTCACTCCTAGGAATATAGGGATAAAAGAAAGCTGATAAAAGAAAGTCTACTGATGGAGATAGAACCAATGTGTAGCTCTCAGACGGGAACTGGAGTTGTGAAGACCCTACCCACAACATACACCAGGATTATTAGATACCAGCCTGAGGTGGGGGAGCAGGACAATGAATTTTGTCTTCCTCTTGAGTTGTAATCTACTGCTAGTGTCTGCTCTGTGGCACTGGGCACAGCACAGCAAGGAACTGAGGTAAAACAAGAAAAGATGGAAGATCAGAACAACAGTGGTTCTCAAATTGTGATCCATAGAGTAACCACAACCATCACAGAATCAAAAGTTGTTGAAAATGCAGATTTCTGGGACTGAAACTCAATTAATTTATTCAGAATCCCCAGAGGTTGGTTGAATGTGATTCAAAAACCTGCACGTTTAGTGAGCTAAAAAAGTTTTTTGAGCTCCAAAGAGGAAAATCTAGAATTATAACTGACTAGAAAACCACTTAGGAATCAGAAGACCTTGGCTAACAGTCTGCCTGACTGACTGTTGGATCTTTGAAAGGTTACTTAAAATCTCCAGGTCTCATTTTTAGTATCTAAATATAGGAATGACATGTTCTATCATATATCTTGTGCAGGCCTGGTGTGTGACTTAAATGAGATAATGTGGAATGTTAGAAATTACAATACTAAGGATGTCTGGGTGGCTCAGTCATTAAGCATCTGCCTTTGGCTCAGGTCATGATCCCAGGATCCTGGGATTGAGCCCCACATAGGGAAGCTAGGCAGGAAGACTGCTTCTCCCTCTCCCACTCCCCCTGCTTGTGCTCCCTCTCGCTGTCTCTCTCTCTGTCAAATAAAATCCTTTAAAAAAAAGGAATTAGAATATTAAACATGTCTCAAAAGTCGAATTATCTACAATAACCAAATTAAATTCAATTCTATTCTCATGAGCTCCTTATATAGTCCCCTGGGGCAATACTATATGGTCACCTTTATATACTGGCCATCTTTTGGTTACTATAAACATGCTTTTTCTTAGATTTTTAAACTTCCATTTTATGTAACACACCAAATATTTTTTGTACAATAGCAGTTGTGTAGAAAATAATATTGTATTATTGTATTAGTACTTTTCAGTTGAAACTCAATTTATAATTTCCCTTTGATGTATTTTTAACACTTACTATCCATATATGCAGTATACTAAATCAAGTTCACAATATATTTCTTTTCTTTCAGTAATTTATAGTTAATGATAATTGATGAAATCACAAAAAAATCTTTCATTTAAAAAAGAATATGTACAGGACAGAGGAATCAAGATGGTGGAGAAGTAGCAGGCTGAGATGACATCAGGTAGCAGGAAATCAGCTAGATAGTTTATCAAACCATTCTGAACACCTACAAATCCAACAGGAGATCGAAGAGAAGAAGAGCAGCAATTCTAGAAACAGAAATTCAACCACTTTCTGAAAGTTACCCTGAATGTAAATGGGCTAAATGCCCCAATCAAAAGACACAGGGTATCAGAATGGATAAAAAAACAAGACCCATCAATATGCTGTCCATAAGAAACTCATTTTAGACCCAAAGACACCTCCAGATTTAAAGTGAAGGGGTGGAAAACAATTTACCATGCTAATGGACATCAAAAGAAAGCTGTGGTGGCAATCCTTATATCAGATCAATTAGAATTTAAGCCAAAGACTATAATAAGAGATGAAGAAGGACACTATTGTTGGGTCCCCAATGTTGGGTCCCCCAATTATGGGTCCATGGTCAAAGGAGTGAGACTGATACAAAGCAAAGGTGAAGCAAAGCTTCATTTCAGGCCAAGCATCAAGAATCAAACCGACCATCAAAGAGACCGGTTGGGGCAACCCCTTACAGAGAGAGCAACCCCTCCCTGCCTCACAGACTAATTTTTATAGAACAAAGGCCATGTGGTTGAGCCTGGCCACACACAGGTGGCCAATGAAATTGAAATACACAGAGAAAGCTGCACAGTCATGCTAGGTCACACACGGGTGGCCAATTGAACTACAATTCACCCCATAGTAGACATTTGCACTAGCCTATCACCTTGGTGAGAACTGGTGCCCAAAGGTGAGGACCACACTCCTTGGGGCTAGGAGACAGTATGTGCCCCCACTGATTGAATACCTCCACCTGGCCTGACCCACCCTTGTATTTGGACTTTGTTACCTGGGACTGGTTTCCTGGACTTGCTTTTAAATAAGTTCCCCTGGGGGGGGGGGGCAGGGTCAATTTAAGTTTTACTGCATAAACAACAAAATGGCTATTCAACTGAGGTGGGGCCACTCTGGCTAAATAGGCCCTTACATTATATCATACTCAAAGGGTTTGTCCAACAAGAAGATCTACCCATTTTAAATATCTATGCCCCTAACATGGGAGCAGCCAACTATATAAACCAATTAATAACAAAATCAAAGAAATACATCAACAATAAAACAATAATAGTAGGGGACTAACACTCCCCTCACTGAAATGGACAGATCATCCAAGCAAAAGATCAACAAGGAAATAAAGGCCTTAAATGACACACTGGACCAGATGGGCATCACAGATACATTGAGAACATTCCATCCCAAAGCAACAGAATACACATTCTTCTCTAGTGCACATGGAACATCCTCCAGAATAGAGCTCATCATGGGTCATAAATCAGGTCTCAACTGGTATCAAAAGATTGGGATCATTCCCTGAATATTTTCAGACCACAATGCTCTGAAGCTAGAACTCAATCACAAAAGGGAAATTTGGAAAGAACCCAAATACATGGAGACTAAAGAGCATCCTTCTCAAGAATGAATGGGTCAACCAGGAAATTAAAGAAGAATTGAAAAAATTGATGGGAACAAATGACAATGAAAACACAACAGTTCAAAATCTGTGGGACACAGCAAAGGCAGTAGTGAGAGGAAAATACATAGCAGTACAAGCCTTTCTCAAGAAACAAGAAAGGTCTCAAATACATGACCTAACCCTACACCTAAAGGAGCTGGAGAAAGAACAACAAAGAAAGCCTAAACCCAGCAAGAGAAGAGAAATAATAAAGATCAGAGCAGAAATCAATGAAATAGAAACCAAAAACAAAACAAAACAAAACAAAAACAAAACAAAAAAAACCCAATAGAACAAATCAACGAAACTAGAAGCTGGTTCTTTGAAAGAATTAATAAGATTGATAAACCCCTGGCCAGACTTATCAAAAAGAAAAGAGAAAGGACCCAAATAAATAATATCATGAATGGAAGAGGAGAGATCACAACCAACACCAAAGAAATACAAACAATTATAAGAACATATTATGAGCAACCATATGCCAGCAAATTTGACAATCTGGAAGAAATGGATGCATTCCTAGAGACATATAAACTACCACAACTGAACTAGGAAGAAATAGAAAACCTGAACAGACCCATAACCAGTAAGGAGATTGAAGCAGTCATCAAAAATCTCCAAACAGGGGCGTCTGGGTGCCTTAGTGGGTTAAAGCCTCTGTCTTCAGGTCGGGTCATGATCTCAGGGTCCTGAGATTGAGCCCCACATCAGGCTCTCTGCTCAGCAGGGAGCCTGCTTCCCTTCCTCTCTTTTTGCCTGCCTCTCTGCCTACTTGTGATCTCTGTCTTTCAAATAAATAAATAAAATCTTAAAAAAAAAATCTCCAAACAAACAAGAGCCCAGGGCCAGACAGCTTCCCAGGGGAATTCTACCAAACATTTAAAGAAGAATTAATTCCTATTCTCCTGAAACTGTTCCAAAAAATAGAAATGGGAGGAAAACTTCCAAACTCATTTTAGGAGGCCAGCATTACTTTGATCCCAAAACCATACAAGGATCCCATCAAAAAAGAGTTACAGACCAATATCCTTGATGAACACAGATGCAAAAATTCTCACCAAAATAATAGCCAGTAGCATTCAACAGTACATTGAAAGGATTATTCACCACGACCAAGTGGGATTTATCCCAAGGCTGCAAGGTTGGTTCAACAACCCGCAAATCAATCAATGTGATAAAAGAAAGAACAAGAACCATATGATACTCTCAATAGATGCTGAAAAAGCATTTGACAAAGTACAGCATCCTTTCCTGATCAAAACTCTTCAAAATGTAGGGATAGAGGGTACATACCTCAATATTGTCAAAGCCATCTATGATAAACCCACTGCAAATATCATTCTCAATGGACAAAAACTGAGAGCTTTTCCACTAAGGTCAGGAACATGGCAGGGATGTCCATTATCACCACTGCTATTCAACATAGTACTAGAAGTCCTAGCTTCAGCAACCAGACAACAAAAAGAAATTAAAGACATCCAAATTGGCAAAGAAGAAGTCAAACTATCACTCTTTGCACATTATATCATACTATATGTGGAAAACTCAAAAGACTCCACTCCAAATCTGCTAGAACTTGTACAGGAATTCAGTAAAGTGTCAGGATATAAAATCAATGCACAGAAATCAGTTGCATTTCTCTACACCAACAACAAGACAGAAGAAAGAGAAATTAAGGAGTCAATCCCATTTACATTTTCACCCAAAACCATAAGATACCTAGGAATAAACCTAACCAAAGAGGCAAAGAATCTATATTCATAAAACTATAGAGTACTCATGAAAGAAACTGAGGAAGATACAAAGAAATGGAAAAATGTTACATGATCATGGATTGGAGGAACAAATATTGTGATAATGTCTATACTACCTAAAGCAATCTACAGATTTAATGCAATTCTTATCAAAATACTATCAACTTTATTCAAAGAAATGTAACAAATAATCCTAAAATTTATATGGAACCAGAAAAGACCTCAAATAGCAGAGGAAAGCCAAAGTTGGTGGCATCACAATTCCAGACTTCAAGCTCTATTATAAAGCTGTCATCATCGAGACAGTATAGTACTGGCACAAAAACGGACACATAGATCAATGGAACAGAATAGAGAGCCCAGAAATAGACCCTCAACTCTATGGTCAACTAATCTTCGACAAAGCAGGAAAGAATGTCCAATGGAAAAAAGACAGTTTCTTCAACAAATGGTGTTGGGAAAATTGGACAGCCACATGCAGAAGACTGAAACTGGACCATTTCCTTACACCACACATGAAAATAAACTCAAAATGGATGAAGGACCTTAATGTAAGAAAGGAATCCATCAAAATCCTTGAGGAGAACAGAGGCAACCTCTTTGACCTCAGCCACAGCAACTTCTTCCTAGGAACATCGCCAATGGCAAGGGAAGCAAGGGCAAAAATGAACTATTGGGATTTCATCAAGATCAAAAGCTTTTGCACAGAAACAGTCAATAAAACCAAAAGACAACTGACTAAATGGGAGAAGATATTTGCAAAGATGTATCAGATAAAGGGCTGGTACCCAAAATCTATTAAGAACTTATCAAGCTCTATACCCAAAGAACAAATAATCCAATCAAGATATGGGCAGAGGACATGAACAGACATATCTGCAAAGAAGACATTCAGATGGCCAACAGACACATGAAAAAGTGCTCCGCATCACTCGGTATCAGGGAAGTACAAATCAAAACCACAATGAAGAAGAGTGCAAAAACACACCAGTCAGAATGGCTAAAATTAACAAGTCAGGAAATGACAGATGCTGGCGAGGATGTGGAGAAAGGAGAACCCTCCTACACTGTTGGTGGGAATGCAAGCTGGTGCAACCACTCTGGAAAACAGCATGGAGGTTTCTCAAAAAGTTGAAAATAGAGCTACCCTACAACCCAGCAATTGCACTATTGGGTATGTACCCTAATGATACAAATATAGTGATCCAAAGGGGCATGTGACTGAATGTTTATAGCAGCAATATCCACAATAGCCAAACTATGGAAAGAACCTAGATGTCCATCAACAGATGAATGGATAAAGAAGAGGTGGTATACATATACAATGGAATACTATGAAGCCATCAAAATAAATGAAATCTTGCCATTTGCGACAACGTGGATTGAACTAGAGGGTATTATGCTTAGTGAAATAAGTCTATCAGAGAAAGACAATTATCACATGATCTCCCTGATATGAGGAAGTTGAGAGGCAACGTGGGGGGTTTGGGGGATAGGAAAGGAATAAATGAAACAAGATGGTATTGGGAGCGAGACAAACCATAAGTGACTCTTAATCTCACAAAACAAACTGAGGGTTGCTGGGGGAGGGGAGGGAGAGCGAAGTGGGGTTATGGACACTGGGGAAGGTATGTGCTATGGTGAGTGCTGTGAAGTGTGTAAACAAGGCAATTCACAAACCTGTACCCTGGGGCTAATAATACATTATATGTTAATAAAATTTTTTTTAAAAAGAATAGGTACATGGAACTAGAGGGTATCATGCTTGGTGAAATAAGTCAATCGGAGAAAGACAACTATCATATGATCTCCCTGATATGAGGAAATAGAGATGCAACATGGGGGGTTTGGGAGGTAGGAAAAGAAGAAAAGAAATAAGATGGGATTGGGAGGAAGACAAACCATAAGTGACTCTTAATCTCACAAAACAAACTGAGGGTTGCTGGGGGGAGGGGGTCGGGAAAGGTGGGTGGGGTAATGGACACTGGGGAGGGTATGTGCTATGGTTAGTGCTGTGAAGTGTGTAAACCTGGCGATTCACGGACATGTACCCCTGGGGATAAAAATACATTATATGTTTATTAAAATATAAAAAATTAAAAATTAAAAAATAATAAAATAAAAAAAGAATATGTACACATTTTAGCTATTCTGAAAAGAGAAAATGAAAAGACTATCTGATTTATTGTTTAATAAAGAAATTATAAACTTTCTATATGATTGCAAGATATTATAATTTCAACATCTTTAACTGCTGAACATAATAACCTCAGCTTTGCAGTATCACAAATATGGTGGATGGAGAGAAAGGGAAACAACATTTATTCATGTGACATATTGATCATTAAAACACACTTCATGGAAATATATATTCCCCAATTTTACAGTACAGTAAATGAGGCACTGATATTTGACACATAATATTCCATACCCATGTGTAGTGCTGGCCTGGGCCAAGATTTGAACTCATGCACTTCAATTTCCTAAAATGCCCATGAAAATTCTCTTTTATGAAATAGAAAACTACTGCACCTTCTTTGTCTCTTTATTTATTTTACTAATTACAACAACTCCATAAAGAACTCAACAACTCAATAAAGAAGAGTGCAAAAAATATTAATTGTACAGGTTGATGAATATTAATAAAGTGAACATACCCAAGTAACCAGCACCTAGATCAAGAAAGAGAACATGACAAGCGTTCCAAAAAAAAATCCTTTAGCATCTTCCATGTACTAGCCCCCTAAAGCTAAAATATACATACATCTCTATCTGTCCCCACTTCTGAATATGGGACAGGTGAGGCTAGGTAGGGAGAGACGGGGGGGGGGGGCAACCTGAAGAGGCTCAAACAGGGGGCTACACAACCAGGCTCACAGAAATCCCAGATGTGGAGAAACAGACGAATTATTTACCAGAGAGAAGGGAACACCCTGTTTGGTCTCATGATATTTATAAGAACATCTCATTCGTTCTAAATATAGACAGGATATTCTCATGATATTTACAAAGAAAGAAATAACTCTACCATGTTGGTTCTAAATAGACAGGATATCCTCATTATATTTAAAAATTCACCATGTTATGAACATGAAATTTATCAAGTTCCCTGGTTGGTTTTCTATATAAGATCCACCATAAAAGCCCTCAGTGGCAACCCATTCAGGACCCCTCTCACTCTAGAAAGTTCCTTCCTTTCCGTTCTAATCTTAACTTAATAAACTTTCACATCACTGCACCCTTTTGTGTCCAGAGATTCATTCTTTGACTCAGTGAGACAAGAACCTTGCAAACTTACAACACTTATAACATGATATATTTCTGTCTATTTTTGAAATGTAAACAGTATTACATTTTAGTATTTTGCATGTAGCTTCTTTCAGCATATTGTGAGTTGCAAACATTGTTTTGAAGTAGTAGCAGTAGCTAGTTAATTCTTACTGTTATGTAGTATTTCCTTCCATGAGTATCCACAATTTACTTATCATTCAACAGCCACAAAGTTTTTGTTGGTTATTAAAAGTACTACAAATCTGTTCTGAGTATACACCTAGAGGAATAATTTCTGGGCTATAAGAATTAGCTCTGATTTGAATTAAGAAAATCACATACACATATACATGTATATATAATTATGCATATGGTTTTATAAATATACAACTGCACATTTTGTACACATATATATTCAATATGCTGAATGTAAGTAGACACCTTGAGCATAAAATTATATGAAATAACTAAGATGGCTATAATTTCTTTTTTAAAAAAGGAAAATAACAAGTGGTGATGAGAATGTGAACAAATTGGAGCCCTTGTACATTGCTGATGGGAATGTAAGATTTAGGGTCTATGGAAAAAAAAAGTTTAGTGGTTTCTTTTTTTTTTCAAACTTTTATTTATTTGTCAGAGAGAGAGGGAGCACAGGCAGATAGAGTGGTAGGCAGAGGGAGAAGCAGGCTCCCTGCTGAGCAAGGAGCTGGATGTGGGACTCGATCCCAGGATGCTGAGATCATGACCTGAGCAGAAGGTAGCCGCTTAACCAACTGAGCCACCCAGGCATCCCAGTTTAGTGGTTTCTTAAAAAGAGAAACACAGAATTATCCCCAGCAATTCTATTCCTAGATGTACACCCAAAAAACCGAAAAGATGGACTCAGACTGATGCTTGTATGCCAATGTTCACTGCAGCTTTGTTCACAACAGTCAAAAGGTGGAAACCATCCAAGGTCCATCAGCAGATAAATGGATAAATAAAATGTGATACATACATATGATGGACTATTATTCAGCTACAAAAGGTATGAAGTTCTGATACACATTAGAATATCAATGAACCTTGAAAACTTTATGCTACGTGAAATAAGACAGACAAAATAAATTGCATTACATGATTTCACTTTCATGAAAGTATCTTCAACAGGCAAACTGATCGAAATAGAAAGTAGATTAGAAAGTTATCCAAGGCTGGAGGGAAGGGATCAATGGGGAGTTACTCTTTAATGATTATAGTTTTTGTTTGGGAAGACAAAAGAAGCCTTGGAAATGCACTTAAAAATAGTTAAACACTGTTTTGTTATATACAGTTTACCACAATTGTTAAAAATGTGTGCAAACCACTGACTTGAAGGAACTTGTTATTTATTTGACAAGATGGAGAAAAGTAAGATAATGTACAATTTATAATAATTACCAATGGCATTTTACTTTACCATTTTATCCCTTTCTCCCTGTATACCTCCACACAAATACACAAACATATAAAAATATACACCTACATCTCAAGTCAATAAGTCTTTTTGCATTAACTGTCTCAACTAATTGCTTATCAGATTTCTGCTATCCTAGGTCTGGTGTACATTTTCTCTTCTGTGATTTAGTTAGCTTCTCAACTTGCTCCCTTGCTGTCAGGCTGGTAGCCACTCTCCCTGGCTGTCTGGTTGAACTTCTACTCATATTATTTGAAACCCTTAACAGACCTCTATCTTGTTTTGTCTACATTTTCAGATGTCTTAGAATTTATTATAAGACTTTTTTGATATGGCATAGACTATCTCCAGCCTCTTTACTTACTGTACAGAAATACAAATTACTTACTTTCCACTCAATAAATGGGTTCACTTGGGCTTTGTAGATGGTATTCTGCCCATCTGGAGCACACTACATCATCTACCCCTTTAGGAAAAAACTGAGCACTTTTCTCCTTCAAGCCATATTACACCTTAATTAATTAAAACAACCGTACTTACAAAAAAATTCTTCCAATCCTTCACATATCTGTTTTCTAATGAGTTATACAAACTTTGAGAACAGGACATGTCTCATCCATCTTTGTGATTTTCACACCAAATAAATTTGTGTCAAATAAATACATTAAAAAATTTGATGGATAAAAGAAGGAGGGATCATTTCCAGCTGAAGGGAAAGGTTCTGCAAATAAAGATAACTTTACTTTCAAAAACACATGGTAACCAGAACATATTGCTCAGGAGCTGTTTCTAAGGAGCGACTCTTTTCAAACTATCTATTGGCCTCATTACTAGCCGAATACATCTACACAGAGATGGTGACTATGTTAGAGCCAATAGGTAATTTGTTCCTTTTCGTAAGCTGAACATGTCTCATACAATCGCACTTACAAATGGGGTTGTTCATCATATTCTCTCACAATAGATTGTGTGCCAGACATTAATTTCTTAATATATTGAATCCTCACAAATCTTTGTAGCTTAAATTGAGTTAATGATGGTGTGGGTCACAGAGTTCCTTAACAAATCAGATGAATTGTTACCATAGTGACACGTTCAACAACTAGAAAGCTAGTGAATCACTGTAGCTAAAAACCTAAAAGGAAGTTCTAAAATCAGTCTACAGTAATCTACTGCTAAGTCATAAACTGGTATGTCTGAGTCTCTTTAATTTCCAAAAAGAACTCTTATCACACTTTCAACATTAACATCTCTCGGGGGAAAAAAAAAGCAACTTGTATGGCCCAATGTAAGAGAAATAGCCTCAAAAATGGCTAATCCTAATTTTGCTAGTATAATTTATGTCTCAAGAAGAAAACTCTGCTATAAAACACAAGCAAATTCAGTTGAAAATGCCAAGCCACAAAACTCTACCAAAGCTATTGGAACATGTCTTTAAAAATAACCAACATACATGTAATAAAATACAAAGGAAGTTATATAGAAAATAAACAAATTATTGTTACTTGATACAGCAAAATTGGCCTTAGAATTTTTAAAAGGAGACAGATGAAGAGTTGCCAAAAGTTATTTGTGATATGGGAGATCACTGGGCAGTGATAAAGAAAAGGAAGAGAGGAAAAAAGAGAGGAGAGACAGAAAATTAACAACAACAACAACAAAAAGATCCAATTGGGCTGCACACACTTCAGAATCCATTATGAGCAATTTGTAGCATGCATACTAGAATGGCACAGAGGCTGATTATAAAGACAAAAGTAGCGTTCTCTTTTCTCTTTTTTCATCTCTGCTTATTTCCATCAGTTTTCTCAGGTGTCTTTGGTAACTTTATGCAACATGAGAGACAATATATCGCTCCTTCAGAACCTCAACTGGAGAACACCAGAATCTGGGGGAGGCAACAACCTCTGGAAGAATATCCAGTACCTTACTTTACGTTTTAATCAAAACAGAACATGTATATATTGTAAAGTTAAATCTCAGAATGAGGGTTAGGATGAAGAATAGCAATTTCCTCCCAAAGTCCACTGTGAATCCAAACTCAGTTCACCCAAAAAATACACACACATACACACTGCATCCATGTAAACACATGACCTTTCTTCCATCCTTGAGTGCTTTTCACGTGTTCTGTTGAATGAATACTTTTTTTACATTACTGTGAGTGTGAGCTATTTTCCCCTCTTGTCAGTTATGATATATATATACATATACAGGGTTTTTCTTGAGAATTCTTCACATGTAATCAATAATTGCCACTTTTTCTGTTTATGAAATTTCTATATGTTCATCACTATTACGTGCACAAGCTTTTTGACAGGAGTCAAAATCAATTGTTACAAATGAAAATACATGAGAGTTAATCATCCCTGTTTTAGCTACTGTTTGGTGATGAGCTTGAGTTCTCTGGCACCATTCTGGCCAGCTGCAGAGCTGTGGGCATATGAAGTCTGCACACTTCACTTCTACCTCCGACTCCCTGTTTTGCAGATAGTGCAAGCTCTTTGTTACTGATTTATTTCCTTGATTTGTTACCAATTTATTTCCTTGTGTCCCTGATTTATTTCCTTGATTCCACCTTCCTATTTTCTTAAGAAAAGTTTCAGGAAGACTTTTTTTTTTTTCATTTTTAGAATTTGCATGTATACTCATGTCTTTCTTTCTCCTATTTGATTGTTCAACTGGATATAGAATTTAAAGTTAACAATAATTTTTCTCAGAATGTAGAAGGCATGCTGTGTTGTGAGGTATTGATAGTTGGGAGTCTGGTGTTATTTTGAGTCCTAATCTATTTTTGTGACTTGTCTACATCGTGCAGTTTCATAGTAATCTTGTTTCAAGTTTTCAAGTTGTTGTTTGTTTCTTTTTCTATGATCTGATTGAACTCTCTGAGGATAAAATAAAAACAATGTTCTCTGGTGGTAGCAAGGCCAATGCTGAATTTTTTAAATTTTATTTTAATTTTTTGTTTGAGTATAGTTGATATATAATGTTACATTAGTTTTCAGGTATAGGACATGGTGATTCAACATCTCTGTATGTTATGCTTTGGTCACTAGAACTACCATCTGTCACCATGCAGAGCTATTACAGTACCTTGACTACATTCCCTATGCTGGCTGTTCCTTTTACTTCTGTGACATGACACTAAAGAAGAAGCAAGAGACAGTTGAAAACACAGTAAAAGCGGTTGCAATACACTTATTGTTGGACATTTATTGCTTCTTTTCTGTTTCAGAGTGGGCTAAGAATATTCAACTGCATTGCTTCTGCTACAGGTAATGTTTTTATAAGCCCATTTTGTTCCTGAAAGAGAAGGAGAAAGAGGAAGAGAGAGACAGAGACAGAGAGAGGAGCTATTTTAGTGTTCAGTGGTTCTTGTGACATCTTCCTGACCATGTACTAATGTTTAGGAGACGCAGAACTAGGGGAGTAGTAGGATCAACAGAGTCCATTTTACAGAGGCCTGATCAAATTAAATTGGTCCCGTTAGGATTCCTTTTTTTTTTTTTTTTTTTTTTTAGGATTTTATTTATTTATTTGTCAGAGAGAGAGAGAGAGAGAGAGAGAGAGCGCACAGGCAGACAGAGTGGCAGGCAGAGGCAGAGGGAGAGGGAGAAGCAGGCTTCCTGCCAAGCAAGGAGCCCGATGTGGAACTCGATCCCAGGACTCTGGGATCATGACCTGAGCCGAAGGCAGCTGCTTAACCAACTGAGCCGCCCAGGCGTCCCGGTCCCGTTAGGATTCTATCTTTGCTTTAACTCTCTGAGCTAAGCAGTCACGGACCAAAAGTCATGAATATGCTTCAAACTACAGAGGAGATTAAAAAAAAAGTAGCAATTCACCAAAACACAAAAACAAAACAACATTCAGAAAACAATACTCTAAAAGCCACTGAGTCATGAATCACAGGTGCACAGTTCTTTCATTCTTGCTCTTTGATTGTCTTGCTGACTTGTCTTGTTCTTCCTGCTGAGGGACATTTTTGCTCCTGGGGTTCATCAGTAACACAAGTTGCTATGCAGGTGTGAAGGTGAAGCTCACCCTCATTCTTTAACAAATGTTAATTGGCTCCCACCTGAAGGAAAAGCATAAAGGAGGGGTACCTACTTGCTAGATTACTTTCCTTGTTTGTAATGAGATGGCATCTCAAGGTGCAGAACAGCTCTGCATTTTTATTTCTTAAAATTCATTTTTCTCTTAATGTGTTCGGTTCTGTTCTTGGAAGTTTCTACTTCAAAGCTTCTCCTGTTTTTATTTTATTTTATTTTTATAAATGGATTCTTGCCTTTTTAAATCGGGCTTTTAATGAACATTCTTGCTACTTTTAGAAAACGAAATATCGGGGCTCCTGGGTGGCTCAGTTGTTGAGGGTCTGCCTTCGCGAGGTCATGATCCCAGAATCCTGGGATGGAGCCCTGCATTGGGTTCCCTGCTCAGCAGGAAACCTGCTTCTCCCTCTCCCATTCACCCTGCTTGCTCTCTCTGTGTCAAATAATAATAATAATAGAAAATAAAATATCACACAATCTCCTATTGTGAATGGTAAGAACTATTCATTTGCCTGTCAGATGAGTCTTTTCTGAGGCTGAGGCCAAAGAATATTGCTGTGAAAATAATGTAAATGATGCCCTCTCGAGTTGTCCATATGATAGTTCCAATTCCAAAGTGTCTGTGATTATAACAATTTCCTTTATCTGTTGTTAAAAGGGCACAGTCCAAGGCCTTTTTCCTGAATATTCCTGTTCACTTGGGCTATGCTTTTTAATAAAATTGTTTTTTAAATAATCACATTAAGTGGTAGTTTATGTGTTTAAGGGGAAAAAAAAACAGGAAAAACTACATTGGTACAAGAGCCAAGATGATGATGTCCTGTCCAAGGCTATCTGTAACATAGACAAAGGAGGTAGACTAGTAGGAAGGGTCATACCCAAGACAGTCTCCCCACTAACCTATCACAAAGACTATTACCTGCACATTCTCAAAACTTTGCTTCCCCAGTCAGGATGAGAATATTGTTTTGTGTTAATATAGTAACCAGCACAGACCATTCATTTATTGATTTTTTTTAACCCCAATGTGCCCTTGAACATGTTGTTCTGTTAGAGCCCAAGTTACTTTTTGTGTGATTAATACAAACATCCCCCTATTACAATGTATATACTCCAGGAAGTCCCAGACTCTCCTCTAACGTCAACTCCCCACCAGTGACCAGGACCAGCTTGTTCCTCCGTAGAATTCCTATCTGCCTCTTGTTATACAATGCTATATTGTTCTTTTGCATGTCTATCTCCACACAAGATTGTGACTCCTATGTGCTTTATATCTTGTCTGTGTTTGCTGAGAGGATGGCTAGATCAATAAATGAATGAATAAAAGCTATTACCACTTATGAATATCTGAGATCACATAAGTTTATAAAATTTGTAAGTATTTTTAACAAGACTCTGGAAGAATGAACTCAGGACAGGAAAGATATGATAGGGAAGGGGGAAAATCAAGATATTCAATGATAGTTTTAAAATTTTATATTATATTTGGCAGTGCTATTATTCCTTAAAAAATTTATGTAAAACTCTATATACAAAACAAATAAAAGGGTGAAGAAGGGGATCTCCAACTGTTTGATCCTTTTTTGCCTTAGGACCAGGAGCATCTCTAAGGAACTCCTCAGTTACACAATTCAGTTTGTAAATCATTGGAACTAACTTGCACTCAACTCATAGGACATCCAACCAGAGGCACTTATTAGTTTTAATGGCTCTCCTGACTCTGCCCATGCACATTTAAACTGGTATTGCTGAGGGCTCTTTATCCACTGCCATTTCCTATATGCCCTGTGTTTAGCAACTTGTCCTTAAAATCGGCAGAAATGTAAAAGGCCTAAGGCTGGGTCTTTGAAACTCAGCATTAGGTCAGGCTGTTAGCTGGTCCTACTATGATCTATGGTCTGGTTTTAATTACTGCCATTTTATTTTGTTTCTTTTGTTGGGGACAAAAGGAAAGGGAGGGAGGGAGCGAATCTCAAGCAGGCTCCACACCCAGCATGGAGCCCAAGGTGGGAGTCAATCTCACAACTCAGAGATAATGATCTGAGCCAAAATCAAGAATCAGACACTTAACCCACTGAGCCACCCAGTCACCCTTTGTTTTGTTTCTTGCTCCCACAACTTTATAGAGTTGTACTGTTCTAGGAGCGGGTATCCCTCTCAATGTTTATTTATAACTCAACTCAGTACACCAATTCTTCTGAGGCAATGATTTTGCTTAGATCTCTATAATATCATTCTGGAGTACAAACTCTATTTGCTGGTTTCAGGTTGGGTCCCTGTGGCTGTGCCACTGTCCTGTTTGCCTGATGAACGTGCTGCTCCATGTGGAAGGCTCAGCGCCTGGGATTCCTGGCTATTGTCCTGTCCACAGTTACTGCCTAGTTATTCAGCTCCTGATATATCCGAGTTTGGCCCATTCTACAAAAATCAAATTCAGACTGCTGGGTCAGGTTGGGGTTAGCAAGGAAAAAGGAAATTAACATAAATCAAAATAAATGAACGCTGCCAATGTCAGTTTGACAGGGCCAGCTGCACTTGCTTGAGTTCACTGGATGGGGAACCAGGTACTGAGGATTCTCTTCCAGTTCTTTTATGAGTTAAGATGTGATACTGGGGGGCGCCTGGGTGGCTCAGTGGGTTAAAGCCTCTGCTTTCGGCTCAGGTCATGATCCCAGGGTCCTGGGTTCGAGCCCCACATCGGGCTCTCTGCTCCATAGAGAGCCTGCTTCCTTCTCTCTCTCCCTGCCTTCTTCTCTTGCCTACTTGTGGTCTCTGTCTGTCAAATAAATAAAATCTTTAAAAAAAAAAAAAGATGTGATACTGGTAAAATAACCTTCCTGAATATTGACTTCTATATCTGCAAAATGAGTCTGGACTAACAGAACTGATAATTTAGAGTTTCACAATTTTACCAAAGAAAACAAGGACACTGTGTTCTTTATCTTCTTCCACTTATGCTACAAATGCTTTTCAATTGTTTCTCCTTGTGTCCCCAGATTGCATTACTATATCTGCTTTTGTCTACGTGATTGATCCCTAGGGACTCAGAGAAACAGGTATTCCACGACTTTCTCTCCTCAGAACCCCAAGTTTACATGTGGAATAGTTCATCTCTAAGATCCTCAACATTCAAGCTTTCCTCATCAATAACTCCTAATTCTTCACTGGATCACAAAAGTCAGGGCAGACACAGTCCTCCTGGAAGCCACTGCAACAATTACTAAGAGTAATTTTAACTTGGGGATTAGAATATGATATGCACTCTACCTAAAATGTATTAACATATTTTATCTGCACACTTAACTTATGAGATCATTTATTTTCCCCATTTTTCAGATGGGGTATCTAAGCCACGGAGAGTTTAAGCGCATAGATGAAGGTCACATAGATGGTAGAGGCCAGGATGGGACTGAAAGCCTAGCAATTCCAGCATCTGTCCTTTTAGCGCAGTGCTATCCTACTTCATTGACTGACAGAAGTGAATTTATTCCTTGTAAATAAGACAGAAGAATTTATTCCTTGTAAATAACCTCTAACAGGTACATAACATGTACAACCTATTCTTGTCTCTGTAGCTTCTCTCACTACCTCTCCCACTCTCCTGTCTTAAGCTTTTTTTCACTACCAGAGAAACCTCTATGCTGTGAGATTAATGGTTTCTGCAAAAATCCATCTCCTCAAAAAGAGGCTCCGTGAAGCAAACTTTAAATTCTAAATGTCATGTCTTCCAACTAGCAGTATGACCTTTACCAAGTCACTCTCCTTCTCTGGGTCTCAGTTTTGCTTCTCCATAGCCTGGAAGGTTTGCTGCAACTGAGTGATTTTTTTTTTTAATGACACGAACAAAGGAATTAATTTTTAGCTTCTAACAGGAAGAGTTTGTGTGTTAGCAGTTTATGAAATTATTTGTTATAAATATTTCATCAATTTCAAATAAATCACTAAATTTTAGGCATACAGAGACAGGCTTT
This sequence comes from Mellivora capensis, assembly GCA_004024625.1. Taxonomy (NCBI): domain Eukaryota; kingdom Metazoa; phylum Chordata; class Mammalia; order Carnivora; family Mustelidae; genus Mellivora; species Mellivora capensis. Next base: position 30,989 of record PISX010018525.1, read on the forward strand.
AAAATGAGATGAATTTTAAACATTTGTAGAATCCTCATAATAGTTTGGTCTATCCACAGAAATTACTTAACTATTTTTTCTTAATTGGTAAAAAAAAAAATGAGGCATGTATTGGTGGAATTAATTAATAAAATAAGCATTGACAAGTTTAATAAAATCTCTGATTCTTATAAATTCACTTATGGTATTCTAAAAAAGATGAGCCCAAAGATTCTTGGCACTGTGCACCAAGCAGGCCAGATTTCAACTCCCTGCTATCAACTTTACCTTTCCTAATTGTAGTTGCCAAACAGGTTCTTTTTTTATCAGGTCACGGAGATTTAGACAGAGTTCTTGTTCTCTGGATCATATCATCTACAAGCTGTCTTCTTCCTCAACAGATTCAGTCCGATCAACGTACCTAGTACCTGCTGCCCATGTTCCTGGAAACACCTGCACTGGAGCAGTTACCCGGCTTCATTATTATGGCTTACTGGTAAACTCTCTAGACAGTAAGCACTTTGATGTTGGGGACTATGTCTTGTTTCTTTCTCCCTCATTTTCCATTTCTCCTCTCATGCCTGGTGAATATCACTCATGAGAGAACTGTAGCTTGAACTTTATAAGAAATGAGGCACTAGAGGGGGTGCACCTGTGTGACTCAGTCAGTTAGGTGTCCGGCTCTTGATTTTAGCTCAGGTCATGATCTCAGGGTTGTGGGATGGAGTATTCAGGCTGCATGCTGGGTATAGAAACTGCTTAAGATTCTCTCTCAACTTTTCCCTCCTCTCCTCCCTGACCCTTGTTCTAAAAAAGTAAAATAAAGTAGTAAAATAAAATAAAGTAAAATAACTATAAGTACCCACCAGTCTATAGTTACGGAGTCATGTATTTATGAAACTTCAAAAGTTCTGTAGGGATTATTCTGAAATTTCTGATGGGCTATCAAAAGGGAGGCATCTTACCCCAGCATCTCTTCTTCTAGATGCCCCTCTTATGCAATCACTTTTGCTCCTAAGAGTGTCTCTCCTCAGGCAGCAATCCACTGTCAGAAAATCACATACTTTGAAGTATTATGTAAGTCCTGGAGCTGTCTAAAATGATCTTGGGCATATCATTTCACCGCCTGATACACAATTATCTAAACCAGATTTTCACTTCCTCCAAAATTCTATTGCGTATCTTATTTCTTCTGTTTCCACTAATACTGTCTTAATCTGATCTACTCCAAACCCTGGCTCTCTACTACTCTTTCCAAAGACAACTGCCTTCTTACCACAAGTATCAGAATTTGTTTTGTCCTATGGGTATATAATCCATATTGCAACTACGAGTATTTACAAAGAAACTGTGAAAACTAATTTGGACATTAATAAGAATTTGATTTTCCTGTATTATATCAAATACATCTGAAGAGCCTATAATAATAATGATACTGGAAGGCACTGTGAAATAAAAACTTTAAGAGGAAAAGAAACAGAGATCAAGATGTTTAGATTTCTCTAAGTCTCAACATGTCTGAAAAGTCACCTTGAATAACTACTATTATTGTAATGTATTATTATATTTGTGTCCAACCCAAATTCCTATGCTGAAACCAATGTGATGGTACTTGGAGGTGGGGAATTTGGGAGGAGATTAGGTCATAAGGGTGGAGTCCTCATGACTGGTATTAGTGCCCTTACAAAAGAGACCCAACGGTGTTCTTCCTGCTCTTTCTGCCATGTGAGGTCGTAGTAAAGAGACAGCAGTTTATGAACCAGGAGGCTAACTCTCATTCACAGACACTGAATCTGCTGGTGCCTTGATTTTGTACTCCCCAGCTTCCAGAGCTGAAAAATAAATGCTCACTCTCTATAAGTAATTCAGAGTATGCCATTTTTGTTTCAGCAGGAAGCTGAGACAGAAAAATGATACTGAGAGGTACCATGCTACTTTAACAGATACCTAAAAATATAGAAGCAACTTTAGAACTAAGAAATGGGTAGAGGTTGAAAGAGTTTGGAGGTGCATGCTAGAAAAAGCCAACATTGTTGTAAATAGACCGTTAAGGACAATTCTGGTGATATCTCAGAATAAAAAAGAGGAGAGATGCAGAGAAAGACTCAATCTTCATAGAGAAAACATAAGTAATTCTGAATGGAATGTTGGTAGAAATATGGAGTAAAGATCATTCTAATGAAGTAGATGGAAATGAGAAATCTGTTATTAGGCAGTAAAGAAAAAGCTATCCTTGTTATAAACTGGCAAAAGTCTCGGCTTGTTTGTTTTCTAGTGTTTTGTGGAAGGCTGAATTTCTGAGTGAAAAAATTGACTATTTGGCTGAGGAAATCTCTAAGCAAAGTGTTGATGGAGCATCCTAGTTCCTCTCAATGACTCATAGTAAAATGCCAGAAAAGAGAAATTACTTAAATTGTTCAACTGTTAAGCAAAGAGGAAAGAGAATTTAAATTATGGAAAGAAGTATAAAAAGGAAGAAGTGAAATCATCTCTGTTTGCAGATGACATGATCATATATGCAGAAAATCCTAAAGTTTCAGCCAAAAAATTTTAAAACTACAGTGTAAATTTAAGGGCAAGTGGGTGACACACAGAGCCCCGTGTCGGACTCTTCGCTCATCATGGAGTCTGCTTGGATTCTCTCTCTCTCTCCCTCTGTCCATTTTCCCTCTGCCTTTCTCCCTCAAATAAATAAATAAACCTTTAAAAAAAGGAAATTTAGTAAAGGTGCAGGGTCCAAAGTCAACATACATAAATGACATTTCTATACTCAAATGATAAACTATCTGGAAATGAAATTAAGAACACAATCCCATTCAAAATAGCAACAAAAAGATAAAATAATTAGGAATAAACTTAACCAAAGCAGTGAAAGATCTGTACACTGAAAATATAAGACACTGATGATGAAAATTGAAGACACAGATAAACAGAAAGTATCAAAATCTTAACCAGTGACAGTCTTCACAAAAATGAAAAAATAATCAATTCCTGTGGAACCACAAAAATCCAAATAGCCAATCTTAAGCAAAAACAACAAAGTTGGAGGCATTATACTTTCTGACTTCAATATATATTACAAAGTTACAGTAATGAACAGATGGTACTGGATCTAAATAAAAGTTTCTCAAAGGAAGACATATATGTAAAGTTACTCAACATCACTATATCATTAGGGAAATGCAAATCAAAACCTCAATGAGATAGCATCTCATACTTGTTATAATGGCTATTATCAAAAAGATAACAAGTATTGGTGGGAATGTAGAGAAAAGGAAATACTTGCACAGTCTTGGTGGGAATGTAAACTGGTGCAGCCATTATGGAAAATATTACATAGTTTCCTCAAAGAGTCAAAAACAGAGATGGCTTGTGATGGAGAAATTCCACTTCTGGGTATATATGTGAAACAAATAAAATCACTTCTCAAAGAAATATCTGCATACATATGTTCACTGCAGCATTATTCACAATAGGTAAGATATGGAAACAAACTAACTGTCTGCCAACAGATGAATGAATAAAGAAAATGTGCCATTTGCAAGAACATGGAAGAACCTGGAGGTTATTATGCTAAAAGAAATAAGTAAGTTACAAAATAAAAAATACTGCATGATTTCACTTATATGTGGACTCTAAAATAAGTTGAACTCATGAAGGCAGAGAATAGAATTAATTGTGTTTCCCAGGGTGGGGGAAGTGGAGAGATGTAGGTCAAAAGTTAGAAAAGGGGGTGCCTGAGCGGCTCAGCCTCTGCCTTCGGCTCAGGTCATGATCCCAGGGTCCTGGGATTGAGCCCCACATTGGGCTCTCTGCTCAGCAGGGAGTCTGCTTCCTCCCTCTCTCTGCCTGCCTCTCTGCCTACTTGTGATCTCGGTCTGTCAAATAAATAAATAAAATCTTAAAAAAAAAAGTTAGAAAAGTTTCAGTTATGTAGAATGAATAACTCCTGGCGATCTAACCTACAGTATGCTAACTATAGCTAATGATACTGTATTTTATACCTAAAATTTGCTAAGAGAATTGATCTTAAGTGTTCTCACCACACACACAAAAAGTAGGTATCTAAAATGACATTATTATGCTAATATGTTAATTAGCTATTTGTGCCAATCATTAGGTAATTGTGGCATTTCACTATTTATATTTCAAAAAAAATCACATTATACACCCTAATGTATACTATTTTTACGTGTTGACTATATTTCAATAAAACTGGAACAAAGGGGAGTATTAAAATGTCCAACCATTATTGTTGAATTATCTATTGCTTCCTTTAATTCTCGGGGTTTTTTTTCATATATTTCAGAGTTCCATTTTTAAGCACATGTGTGTTGGTAATTATATTTGCCTAATAAACTGACCCTTTTATAACTGAAATCATTTTCTCTATTTTGTCAGTTATTAATATAGATACTCCTGCTCTCCTTTGGTTTGTATCTTTTTTCTATCCTTTTCGACATATTTATGTCTATCTAATGTGTATTTCTTGTAGACAATGAATAACTAAATCATATTTTAAATCCATTCTGCCAATATTCATTTTAATTGTTTATGCTTAGTCCATTTGCATTGAGTTTAGCCACTGATATGACAGGACATATATCTGCTTTTTTGTATGTCTTTTCCTTATGTCTTATAATTTTGTTGTTCCTTCATTGCTACATGATTGCTTTCTTTTGTAATGAATATTCTATACTAAACTATTTTAATATACTTTTTGTTGCTTTGACAATATTTTAGAAATTACTTACTTCATGGTTTCCTATGTTAATTTATAAAAATCTAGTTTGGATTAATATCGATTTACATTCTTTATATGCAAAAGCTTTACTTCAACATATTTACATTTTCACTGTCCTTTGTAAAATTATGATCAAACTAATTTCATCTTTACATATTATAAGCCTAGAAACACAATATGTAATTATTGTTTTATACAATTGCCTTTTAATTGAGATAGGAGAAGATGAATCACAAAGAAAGATACACTTATCCTATCTTTGCATTTACCTATGTATTCGACTTTACTAGGTTATTTATTTCTGTCTTGTGGATTCAAATTACTGTTTAATGTCCTTTCCTTTCATCTTGAAAGATTCCCTTTAGTATTTCTTGCAGGACAGGTCAGTTAGCAACAAATTCTGGTTTTGTTTATATGGAACTGTCTTGATATCTCCTTTGGTTTAACAAATAGTTTTTCTGGATATAATTGCTTAGTTAATAATCTTCTGTTCCGTACTTTGAATGTAACTTTTTATTGCTTTTTGCAATACATGGTTTTTTAATCAGAAGTAAGCTGTTCATCTTATTGAGGATTCTTGATATGTAATGAATCACTTATCTTTTGCTGCTTTCAGGATCCTGTCTTTGTCTTTCGACAATTTGATTATAATGTGTTCAGAAAGGATCTCTTTGAGTTTATTCACTGAGCTTGAATGTATGGATTTGTTTCTTTCACCAAATTTGGGAAGCTTTTGGCCACTATTTTTTCAAACATTCTTTTGGCCCCTTCCTATCTTCCCATTCTGGGAATCTCATAATGTGAATGTTTCTACATTGATAGCATCCTCCAGGGGTTCACTCTTCATTATTTTTTCTTTCTTTTCCTCAGAATGGATAATTTCAGTTATCTTATTTTCAAGTGTATTTATTTTGTCTTTTGTCTGCATATATCTGCTGTTGAACTCCTCTAATCAATTTTCATTTTAGTCATTAAACTTTTCACTTCCACAACTTTTGCTTTGTTTTGCAATATAATTTCCATCTCTTTATTGGTATTCCCATTTTGTTCAATGTTATCTTGATTTCCTATAGTTTTTTTGTCCATGTTATTTTGTTTCTTAAGCCTATTTAAGACAGTTGTTTTGTAGTCTTTTTTCAGTAATTCTGATATCTGAGTTCATTGGGAAAGTGTTTGTCAATTGATTTTGATGCTTCAGAAGGGCTGTATTCTCCTGTGTTTTTGAAAGCTTTGCAATTTTTTGTTGTAAAACTGAACATCTGAATATTATAATGTGTTGACTCTGGAAATCATGCTCTTATACTTACTCAGGGCTTCTCTTTCTTTTTAAATTACTGAAGGCTGGTTAGATACTTTTCTCAATTATTTTTGCAGAGACATTATTTCTATTTGTGCACTGTCAGTGAGGTCTCTATGAAATCCTAGCTGAGCAGATCCAAAATCCTCCCCCCCCAAAAAAATCTATCAACTTATAAAGTATGAGGTGAGGATTAAGCAGGAGACCTGAACTCATGGACAATAGCAGAAATGACTGAGATGTGCACAAGATTTTATTGAGATCCCTTCAGAAATTCTAAGACTATGAGGGAATAGGCAACAGGAACTTCCTTTTCCCATAATGCTCAGTATATGCTGTGTTAGTGGACCAACTACCTAAAGGGGTTTTGTAGGCCAGAGGTTAGATTCACACTAGTTTACAGTAATTCAGGCAAAAAGAAAAATTTTTAAAAGCATATACAGGCATTAAAATTTGTATATTTTGTGGGATGCGTAAACATATTAATCAGTGATCTAAAACCAAACAAAAGTTTAAATTGCTCCCTTTGACTATATGGTCTTTGTTTTATAAACATAGTCCATGAAGGCAAGGCAGCAAACATTGAAAATGAGAGTGACTGGATATCAGAAGGCAAGGAAGTGACTTGAAGAAGAAATACAACATATAAAGAAAAGCTGAGTTTCTTCTGAAAAAGTTGCTTTCAAGCACAAATTTCTCTCAATTTTATATTCTATTTTCCAATCTATTCTGCTTGTCTCTGCTTCTAACTACTAGATCATTGATTTTTAAGTAATGTACTAAGCCCTGCAAGTATAACAGATAATTTAAACAGAGATAGGTAATTCATAGTAAATCTAAACAGTTAATCCCTAGATACACAGAGAGGATACTCCCTAAAAAAATTTTTTTTCTTTATAGCAGTATGCAAAGCACAGGTTAACCTGAATAAATCTAGTGTTATCTACATCTTAAATTTTATTTGTCCATCTAAAAAGTGTTTTGTTTGCAATGCTTCTACTTTTCTTTAAAGTCACCTAACCTATGTTTCTTACTCATTTGCAATTAATTAATCATGGATGCAATGTTCACTAAGGTTTCTTTGAGTCCGCTTTTTTTTTTTTGGATTTATTAAAATAAATACTTGAAAAATAAGATTTTAAAATAAAATAAAAATAAGAATTTATTACTATTTAATAAAGTCTGGTTACATTTAACATAAAGGCAGTGAAATGTTAAAAATAAGCCTGGTAGGATCTATATTGTAGAAACTACAAGACACTCATGAAAGAAACTGTAGAAAACACAAAAAGGTGGAATAACATTCCATGCTCACGGATTGGAAGAATAAACATTGTTAAAATGTCTATGCTGCCCAGAGCAATCTATACTTTCAGTGTCATCCCAATCAAACTACCAATGGCATTTTTCAAAAATGCTGGAACAAACAAAACTAAAATTTGTATGGAACCAGAAAGACCCTAAATCACCAAGGAAATGTTGAAAAAGAAAAACAAAGCTGGGGGCATCACGCTGCCTGATTTCAAAGCTATATTACAAAGCTGTGATCATCAAAACAATATAGTACTGGCACAGAAACAGATACATAGACCAATGGAACAGAATAAAGAGCCCAGATAGGAACTCTCAACTCTATGGTCAACTAATTTTTGACAAAGCAGGAAAAAACATCCAATGGAAAAAAGAAAGTCTCTTCAATAAATGGTGCTGGGAAAATAGGACAGCTGTATAGAGAAGTATCAAACTCAACCATTCTCTTAAACCATACACAAACATACTCTAAATGGATGAAAGACCTCAATGTGAGACAAGAATCCATCAAAATCTTAGAGGAGAACATAGGCAGTAACCTCTTCGACATTGGCCACAGCAATTTCTTTCAAAACATGTCTCCAGGGGCGCCTGGGTGGCTCAGTGGGTTAAGCCACTGCCTTCGGCTCAGGTTGTAATCTCGGGGTCTTGGGATCGAGTCCCGCACCGGGTTCTCTGCTCAGCAGGGAGCCTGCTTCCCTCTCTCTCTCTCTGCCTGCCTCTCTGCCTACTTGTGATCTCTGCCTGTCAAATAAATAAATAAATAAATAAATAAATAAATAAAATCTTAAAAAACAAAAAAACAACAAAAAAAATGTCTCCAAAGGCAAGAGAAACAAAAGTGAAAATTAACTTTTAGGACTTCATCAAGATAAAAAGCTTCTGCACAGCAAAGGAAATAGTCAACAAAACAAAGAGGCATCTTGATCAGCTCTTACTCATTCCAATTTTCTCCTGCTATTCGACAGCATTTATCTACTTTTTTCCTCTAGAGAAGTGCATTCTGTTACACCTTCTTACTCAATTCTTTTCCTACAAGATCTTCCCTTTTTTAATGTCTTGTTATCAAAGGAAACTATGAAGTGAAAAGAAAACTATGCTGTTCTACTGTAATATGGAAATGACCAGTAACAGTATGTCAGCTTCCCCAACAGCATGCCATTTTCAAAGAGGGCACTTGTTTTCCCTTTAGGGATTATCTCTTAACCCCGAACTATAGGCTCCTTGGCAAACTGTTGGCAAATAATATTGGGCAGGGATTCATACTCAGTGCCAGCGAAGTAACAAGTGATCTGCTACACAGCTTGTCTGCTCTGAAACTTCACACTTGTTCATGAATAATGCAGTACATGAACTAATACTCAGTCTACAATATTCATAGTGTTTCTACATGAATTATCCCATTTCATCTAATGTCATAGAACCTCACATATTCTGGCTTAATAAATTGACAGAGACAAAGACTGGAGAAAAAGCAGGTGGAGTCAATGACCTTGTTCTGGACTAGTCCCAAAATATGTAAAGCAGTGTGTCATTACTGCTCAAGATTTTACTTACCATAATTAAGTTGACAGAAACCTACTGATTTTGCATACAGTTGGGTTAACAACCCACCACATACTGCTGACATACATCACAGTCTAAAGGCCTTTTTTGACCATTTTTATCTTTTGTCATACAGTCTGAAACTATAAAGCTTCTTTTTTTTTAAATTTCTTTTCAGCGTAACAGAATTCATAGTTTTTGCACCACACTCAGTGCTCCATGCAATGCGTCCCCTCCATAATACCCACCACCTGGCTCCCCCAACCTCCCACCCCCCACCCCTTCAAAACCCTCAGGTTGTTTTTCAGAGTCCATAGTCTCCCATGGTTCATCTCCCCCACAATTTCCCTCAACTCCCTTCTCCTCTCCATCTCCCCATGTCCTCCGTGTTATTTGCTATGCTCCACAAATAAGTGAAAC
>PISX010018526.1:0-40401 GCA_004024625.1 Mellivora capensis
TTTTTTTTTTTTTTTTTACCCCAAAGAACCAGCTTCTGGACTGATTAATTCTCTTTTTGTTTTACTTTATATTCTCATTCATTATTTTCCATTTCTATCCTTAATACTTTCTTCCTTCTGCTTTTTTATTTCTCTGTAGAACTTTTTCTAGATTTCTGTGTATATTTTACTTTCATGTTGTCCTGTTTTCAACTTCTATTGTCCTGTTTTGATATATTAATGGCTATAAAACCTTCCGTTGTCCCTTTCTGGTATATTAATGAATTTTATTATTAATAATAATAAATAATATTTAATAATAATAATTAATGAATATTAATGGAACCACATTCTGGAGATCTAACCTGATACAGCAACTAAAGAATATTTCAGACACAACTGAGGGAGAGGTGAAATGGAGTTACAGCCATGCCATTATGCAGCCATTAAAATAAATGAGTTAAATCTATATAGTTGCCTGGTAAGAACTTCCATAAAGATTTGTTTAGTGAGAAAAGCAAGATATGTAAAGAACTATGTTGTTTTCTCTAAAACAAACAGTGACAAGCCTTTAAATACATACTCAAATATGATTACATGTCAATGAAAAAGGACTGGAGGGATAAAACATTAGTTGTTTGAGGGAGAAAGGAGAGCATATGAAGTTAAGAATGCATACAGAAAAATGCCTTTAAAATGCAGTGAAGACAGGGTGCCTGGGTGGCTCAGTGGTTAAAGCCTCTGCCTTCGGCTCAGATCATGATCTCAGGGTCCTGGGATCGAGCTCCGTGTCAGGCTCTCTGCTCAGCAGGGAGCCTGTTTCCCTTCCCTCTCTCTCTGCCTCCCTCTCTGCCTACTTGTGATCACTCTCTGTCAAGTAAATAAATAAAATCTTTTTAAAAATGCAATGAAGAAAAATAACATGATTGCCTTTAAGATAAATTATAAATATGTGAAAATGTAAAGAGAAACAAAAAAGATGGTCACTACTACGTTAAATCTTGATAGCTCAAAATGGTGTGACTTTAGGTGTTTTTAACTTTTTCTTTACATTTATTATATTTAGAGAAAAACAGCAAAAAAAATCTTAATGATATGAGGAAAGCCTCTCACACTTACACTCATTCTAACTGATCTTCATTTCCACTAATATATATATTTCCATTTTTTATAATCTCTTATTTTCCATATAGATTAAAAACCTCCCAAAAAGAAGCTGATTTTCCACCTGACATGATGAGGGCTAATAGCTTTGCAGCAAATGGTGTGAGTGATATTTTTCCTTTTTGTCAGGAAAACCACGAATATTTGGGAAGTGATTTAATAATGACATTTATTTTTAAAGTAAATATTGTACAGGGATGAGCAGTCCTTCCACAATCTCAAAAATGCTTAGAAATATATTAGAGTTCCATGAAACTGGAATTCCACAATTTTAGAACAGTATGGTAAGTTACAAAAGATTCAGAGAAGCCTCAGAAAGATCCCTGAAAGATCTGAAAAATAAAATTTATGGGGCAAAATTAGAAGACAGAATTGTTCAGAGTAGTGTAAGGGAAACTGCATAATCATTTTCATGTCTATAAAAGCCCCTTATGCAGAAGAAGGAGGCCAGCTGCTTCCAATATCCATTAATGATGTAACCAGAAGTTTGGGAGAGGGGTGGTGGGGGAGTTTTGCAGCAGATGAAACTCTGGCTAGCTACAAAGACCCCAGTGGCAAGATTTGTCAAACAGGGGATGAAGTTCCTAAGAGGGATTGTGGGATTGCTTTCTCCTTCTCCTAAGGGGCACTTCCCTCATCTGTCTGGAATGGTTTAAATGCAATCCAGCCTGGAGAGAGGTGAACGCCTTCATGACTTAACAGGCTGCTCTTGTGCTGTATATCAAAGACAAATTTGAACAAGGGTAAATTTAAAGCTAAAACAATTACATTCCCTTCCATCATTCTCCACCCCAGTGTCCAATAATGGAATATTTACTGTAAAAGTTTATGAGGCAGCATGGCAAAGATTGGCTCCAGCAGGCAATTTGACAGAGAATGGGCCAGGGAAGAGCATAAAACTGGCTCCACCGCACACGATTTCAACGAAGAAATTTCACTGTGTCCTGTAAACCTAACTAAAATGTTTTTGCTGCTTTCCTAAACAATTTGTTTTACTTTGGACCATTCTATTGATGGAGGATCTTACAAGCAGCTGTAGAGCAGTCTTTTTTGCAAGACGATGATCTTATTTTGCAATCATATTTCATAAATAGTTGCTTGCTTTTATCATTTGTATCCTGAATATTATTCAGGTGACAATGAAAAAAAAAACATCAAAGATTACTCCATTAATGTGGGATAAGGATCAAGGATTCTCCACCAAGTAATGTGGAAAAACATAAAAATCAGACTGAGAAATTTGTGGAGAGACATAAAATGTTGAAAATAGGCAGTGGTTTTGGGGGGGTTTTTTGGGCAGTTTTTAATGGACCTGAATTTTTTAATAATTTTTAAGTAATGTTTTAAAAATTTTAATTCTGAGGGGCACTTGGGTGGCTCAGTGGGTTAAAGCCTCTGCTTTCAGCTCAGGTCATGATTCAAGGGTCCTAGGATCGAGCCCCACATCGGACTCTCTGAGCAGCAGGGAGCCTGCTTCTTCCTCTCTCTCTGCCTGACTCTCTGCCTGCTTGTGATCACTGTCTGTCAAATAAATAAATAAAATCTTAAAAAATTTTTTTAATTGTGGTAAAAAATAGAAAAATTTTTATTTTTATTTGATTTTTATTCATTTTTTTAAAGATTTTATTTATTTTTATTACTTATTTTATATATTTTTATTATTATTAATTTTTATTGTTGGAAGAGAGAGGGATAGAGCGTGCACACAAACAGGGAGGACGGACAGAGGGAGGAGCAGACTCCGCATTGAGCTGGCAGCCCCATGAGGGACTCGATCCCAGGACCCTGGAATCAAGACCTGAGCTGAAGGCAGATGCTTAACCTGCTGAGCCACCCAGGCATCACCCGTTTTTAAGTGTACGGTTCAGCAATATTAAGTTTACTCACATTGTGTGTAACAGATCTCTAGAACTTTCTCATCTTTGCAAAACAAACTCTACTTCCATTAAACAAAAACTCCCAATTTTTCCCTTCCCCCAATCCCTGGCAATCACCATTCTTTGTTTCTGTGTGTTTGACTCTTTAGATACTTCATATAAGTAGAATCATATAATATTTGTCCTTTTGTGACTGGCTTATTTCACTCAGCATAATGCCCCCAAAGTTCATTCGTGGCATAGTGTACGGCAGGATTTCCATCTTTTAAGTCTGAACAGTGTCCCACTAAATGTGTATACCACCTTTCGTGAACACACTTATCTGTGGATGGACGTATGGACACGGGTCCTAGTTTTTTTAAATGTAACACAAAGTATTTTAAGAAATAGGTCAGTTATTATGCTATTATTCTTCAGCTCCAAACCCACCCTTTTCTACTGTTTCAGGCAAATGGGGCTCTGACTGTAAATCCAATTCCTGCTGTACCCCCGACTCCCTGTTAGGCTCTGTCAATAGGGGGCGCTGGATGGAGCATGCTGGGCTGGAGAAGGAGGGAAGGACTTGTGCCTTCCTGGCCCTTATGGCTCTGCACACTTGCAGTCCCGGTGTCACCCCAGCAATTCTTCACCTGGGCAGGCCATTCCTTCCAGTGCCATCTCGGCAACTGAAGGCAATTTGCAGGTTTTCTAACACCTGGCAGCCAGCCTCATCACACCTCCCTCAGGACACCAACACCAGCCATGGCTGAACAGCCCCCTTCCGGCTGCCGGAGTCACACCTCTATTCACCCCTTCTCTGAGTTTCTGCCTTTTGGTCATTTCAACCTGAGGACCCGAGGCCCTGGCTTTGGTTAAGGGTGGCAGCTGCTTCCTGCTGTTGATCTGAGACACATCAGTATTCTCTTCTCACCTGGCCAGTTACACAGTTTACACCTTTATACCTCCTTACTGACTCTCTGTATTAAATCCGCCCTGTGCAAATAGCTGGTCAGGTTTCTACCTGCTGCTGTACCTGAATGGACACAGAAATCATGCAACAAAAAAATGCCACCTGAAATCCAAGCATGGACATGGCAAAATGACGGAGCACATCTATTCAGTCATTCCAACCATCACAATGGAGACTACAGGACAGTACGGCAAGCTGTGTTAAAAGGAAATGCACTTTGGTGTAGGTGGGTAAAAGCAGGACCACTTAACCCTCAGAGGAATTGTCGGGAAAGCTGAGGCAGGAGACGACATGCCTGTGTGTGAACGAACACTGGGGAAGGGCTGGTTCTGGCCTCAAGCCTCTCCTCTTGGATGACCAACCTGCACCCTGCTCTCCACTCTGGGTGCTTCTCTACGGTCATCCACAGAGTTCAACAAGAAGTGCATGTGTGTCCTATCTCCTTTACCTTCTGAGGTCCTCAAAGGAGCAACAAGGGCACTAGGTGTCTCAATCCGTTAAGTGTTGGGCTCTTGTTTCCGCTCAGGTCATGATCTCAGTGTCCTGGGATTGAGCCCCAATTCAGGCTCCCCACTCAGTGAGGAGTCTGCTTGGGATTCTCTCTCTCTTCCTCTCCCTCTGTCCCTCTTCCTGCTCACACATGCTCTCCCTGTAAAATAAATCTTAAAAAAAAAAAAAAAAGGGGAGCAACAAGGGAAATTGTGTCTTACCTTTCATTCTGCAACCCTTCCAGCACTGATGAGGGCCTCGCCAGCGGGGATTTAGTTATTGGCCATCTACAATCTTGGCCTCTGTTTGCCACAAAATTCATTCATATGGGAGTTATATGTGAGCTGCAGTAGGGATAAGTCCATGGACGCGCAATGAAAAATTAACATGGCCTGCACAAGGACTATGTGCCAGCCATTGTCCTGATGGCTTTGCGTCCCTTAACTCCAATTCTTCAACAATGTCCTTATTATCATGGCCACCACTTGGGGAATGCTCACAGAAATGAGGCTCGCACAGAGTTAAGGAGCTTGCCCAGTGTCCTATACACAGGATCGAAGTTTCGTCCAACGCAGGGCCTATGGAGCTCTCTACAGCCTCCCGCTGGTGCCATTTTTACGAAAGCAAATAAAGTTTTACCAGAGTATTCCTACCAACTTATCTTCTATTATACTATTTCAGACATAATATTTAAGAAATAAAAAATCTATTGTTTGCCTTTATATATTAAGAGGCTCTTCCTTGGAAGCAAAAACCATTCATATTTGATAATAGTATGTATAAATGTAAAGTGATTTATACACTAAACTTTTGTAAGACTACCAGCACCATTCTGGCAGTAATATTCTGGCAGGGCTCAGTTTTTTTAAAAAGTGTGCATGCATACTATAACCATATGATCCCACCTTTAGGGATATATCCCAGAGAAAATATCACATCACCTAGTCCAGAAGAATTTTCTCTGCAGTTTTGTAGCTGAACATGACAAGCAATCCCGGCACCCATACTAGGGGAGCAGACTGGTAAGATGTGATGCATGCATGTTATTTTTATGCTGGAACGCTTAAAAAAAAAAAATCTTATTCCCCAGACTCCCTTGCAGCTAGTACTCTGGATCCGACTGAGGCTACTGTCAGACGTACTTTCACGGCATTTGGACAGCAGCAAGGAGGCAGAGCCTGGGATTCTAATGCTTCCGCTGGCTCTGGTAGCAAGCAGTGTCCTGGAGATGCTGGTTTCCGCTGCCAGAGCTTCCTGATCCTAGCCATCTCCTGGTTGCGGGGGGACCCCTTGATTTTTGGCACCAGCTGCTTTTACAACTCTGTAGTTTCTGGTTGGCCTTTGGGCCATTAAAACAATTCTTTGGACAAACATATAATGTATTTTTATCCCCAGGAGTACATGTCTGCGAATCGCCAGGTTTACACACTTCACAGCACTAACCATAGCACATACCCTCCCCAATGTTTATAAAAAATAAAAAAAATTTAATTAAAAAAAAAAACAACAATTCTTTGAGTTCAACTTTAACCTTCTCAGCAATTCTATAAAGGGTTTATTAACCTGTAACAAACCCATTTACTCTTAAACTAAATAGAAAAATTCTGTTCCCTGCCATGATCAAAAATGCCACATCATTGTCTGCCTTGAAAAGGATGCATTGGTTATACCTTGTCAGGACCCACGAAGAGCCATCTGAATTTCCCTAGTGGAATAAACAGGCTGGGCAGTTTTTGGCTTCCCCTCCCCTTTCTCTTATTTAGAATAAAACTTAAAAGTCTAACATGTTTCATGGTCAGTGGAATTGGTGTTAAAAATAAAGCTTCTTAAAAAGAAACATGCAAGGATATCTCCTATGAGCTATATTCACAAAATGTTTAGAAGTATGACCTATCTACATCACTGGGCACAAATAGGACTTTATTTATACCAATATACTTTGTGCAAGACTTGCAGGCACCTCAAGGAAAACCTTGAATCATATCTGTTTATTTCTGTGTTACTTTATAGTCCAAGCTAAAACTGAATATGCTTTGTCTAGTTTTATTTAGATTATGTGAAACTAACAGTGGAATTTCAGGAATCGTACCGAACTTTCTCAGATTCCTCTCCAGCAAAACCAACAGCCATACTGCTATCTGGGATCTATGCTGGGTTCCTATTCTTACAAGGCATTTTCTGCAATCCCTTTCCAGATAGAAACAACAATTTTCAACAGCTAAGGAAGGAGGCAGCAGCATTTAAACCTAGTTTTTTAAAAAAAAGAGCACATTGTTTTATAGAGACAGCACATTCCATCCTCCAGGACTGGAGAAGCGGGGACTAGAGAAGAGAACCAAGAAGCCAGTGGAAGAAAGGCCCCACAGGATGGCTACAGTTAGTTCCCTAAGCACTGTACCTACTGCCCAGTTAGCCCCTACATCGATAATGGACCTGAACTTGGGGCTAGGTTTCTCTCACTTCTGTTCTTTTTTTTTTTTAAGATTTTATTCATTTATTTGACAGAGAGAGAGAGAGAGATCACAAGTAGGCAGAGAGGGAGGCAGAGAGAGAGAGAGAGGAGGAATCAGGCTCCCCGCTGAGCAGAGAGCCTGATGCGGGGCTCGATCCCAGGACACTGGGATCATGACCCAAGCCGAAGGCAGAGGCTTTAACCCACTGAGCCCCCCAGGCGCCCCTCACTTCTATTCTTAATGTGGCAGCTAATTATACTTTTGGAAAGGGTCTGGGGGAAAAATTTTTTTTGTTCTCATTTGCCAAAAGGAAAAGGGAAAACTAAAGATTCCAGAAAGAAAAAGTGATAATGCCAAACCCTAAGAGCATTGATTTTATTTGTTTTAAATCTTAAATGTTGAACTTGAGAATGAAAAACCTGCGTATGCGTCCCCACCCCACCACTAATTAGCACCGAGACCTTAGTCAAGTCACTCAAAACAGGTTTCTCCTCTTTTACTGGGGAGATTATTGCTTTCTATTCTAATCCTAGGACCAGAGCTAGGGTGACATAAAATATTACATGTGAAATATCTTTAAGAACTGGAGAAGAATCACAACTGTCAGGTGTTAGCGTAGAAATGTTCCATTCTTGTCATCCATGTGATGACTGCCACGCTCTGAAAACAGCATCTGCTCCAAAAACTGTTGCTAACAGACACCGATCATACTTTCTTTGGTAAATATTTATAAGTCATAAGCATTTGTTGAGTGACCATATGTATGAAGTACGACATGCTCTGTGGGAGGGGGGCTGATTGAAGTCACAAGGCAAATGCATGACACGGTATTGCACAGAGCCAGAAGGAAAAAGAACAGATGCTTCGTGGCTTCATCATCTGTATTTTTCGTTCAAAATATAGCAACTGAACTGTAATCACTTTTGAAATCCCTTGCAGGTGTTTTACTTGGCTCCTCTGCTCTGGCTCCAATGACTTTCCATATTCCAGAATCTGTGGTAATGGCTGATAATAATATGTGGTGACAGTAATTAAATTATGAAAGGGAGGAAAATGTGTGTCATGGCTGTTCTCAATGACGACAGAACATAAATCTTGTATCTGCTGATATTACAGCCCCCAGGAATGGATGCTGTGGTAATACCCAATGTCCTAATGGATTCATTGATGTTTTTCCATAGTTATTCACTGTCTTGGTGCATCTGTGTTAGTACCTACACAGTCCTCTAATGCATACAGATAGCAATTTCTGGGCCTAGGAATGGTTTTAAAACATGAAAGAATGGGGAAGCAATTTCATAAGATGTATCAAGCATTTTCTCTTTTCCTTCTTTTTCTAGGACACTGACAGAAGATTCTCAAATGACACTGAAATATGAACTTGGTTCTTTATTTTTATGCTCATTAAGAATCACTGTTCAAACTCAGTTAATTAGAATACTACTTACATGTGTCATACACGGGGTCTTATTTGTCTTTTCTTCTAAATTTGAAACAAATGCTCTGAACTCTTGAAGCCATTTCTGGGTTGCTATTTTATAAAAGATTTATTAAGACTTCACTATCCCAAAGCAAATAACATTAGAAAGGAGAAATCTTGCCAAATTAAGAAACTTTGCATTTTGATGTAGACAGTCCGACTGTCTAGGAAGTGTCCTCCTAAGGATTATATGAAACACATGCTGTTTCACGAGTCCAAAAAACTTTTCCTTATATATTTGCCAATCTTAGGGTGGAAGCTATTTTTCCAGAAAACTTTCTCTTCAATCATGGTGTACTCCTGAGCCCCAATCCAGACCTGTTAAATCAGCAAGGGGGTTGAGGGACGATGCAGAGACCGGAAACAAGCTGGGTTTTAACAAATCCATCAGTGATTCTGATGTAGTGTGGTTCTCAAACTCTCACCAGCCACAAATATGCATTTTTTAAAGATTTATTTATTTACTTGAGGCAGAGAAACACAGGTGCATGAATGGGGGAGGGGCAAAGGGAAAGAATCTCTAGTAGACTCTCTGGAGGAGGGCCAGAAGCAGGGCTCCACCAAGGGACTCAACTGGGGGACTCAACCAAGGAGGTCCATGTGGGGGTTAATCCCATGACTCTGAAACCAAGACCTGAACCAAAATCAAGAGTCCAAGACTTAACTTACAGAGGCACCCAGGTGCCCCAGGAATTTGCATGTTTAGGTTCCCAAGTGATGCCGATACTATTGGTCTGGGATCACATATTGAAAACCTGCTCTAGAGTATTTTCAAAATCCTATTATCACGGTAAGAGTCTGACAAGCCAAACAGACGTCCCCACATAATTTGGCTAAAATGATTAGTCACCAAAAAAATTTCTTTGTGGATTTTCTCTTTCATATAGGTAATAGGTAGCAAATAGCTAAGAGTATAATAGCATTTCATCCCACCACAGGAAAGCTCTCAATTGGTATTTCCATAATATTGTGCTTTCCTCAAACAGCTGGGTCTTGAAACCTCTTGTATATGTTCTGCTGCCTTTTGGTGTTTCTTTATGCACTTTTCAAACTATCAAACTATTCTAAACCCTTATCAAACTATTTCAGGCTGTTTGGCTCCACCATATTCCATGGGTTGTAGACATGGAGAGAGATAAAACTTGGTTCCAGGATGCCTCCAGCCTTGTAACACACAATTTATAGAATGCCACACAAGTAATTTTGTAGTAGAAGAATTCCTTAAACAAAGTTGAGAGCAAGATAGCCACTTTGCAAAATTCCAGGGGATTTACCATAACATTATTGCAGGACGGTGGTGTCTAAAGGTGCACTGTGTACTGCTGGTTGAGAATTAGCCAACGATATTGCCACTACTTCCACACATACATTTAGTACTTTCTTTTATTCTTGATCTTTAATTGTGGTGCCTAAAATTAATCATCTTCCCCTCTGCCCTAAGAAGAGAGCTCTGATAGCATACTAATGACTTCATGTACTATACAACAACTACTCCTATATTTGAGTAGCTGATAATTTTGGGATGCCTTTCCAGCCATGGTCTTCTAAAACTGCCTTCTTACCCAAGGGATTGGACCACTACTGCCATATCCAGACTACAAGATGTAAGTTCCTGTGCACAGTTAGTTAGATCATGGATAGCACTAGACAAGAAAGAGACTAGACTGGCTGATTCATGGTCAATAAAAATCTTTGTCAAGAATTTGAACTAAGAGATATGGAGACTAAGAGTACTGAGAAATGAATCAGATCGATAAAAAGCATTAGCAGTAAAGTTCAATGAAGTTCTAAATTTCCTGAAACTGGCTGGGTTCCCACTCTTTCTGAAATATACCAGCTTTCATTGATTCTATAAGGTACTCTATTGTTCTTTGGTACTGGATATACTCCACTTTCCCCAGATTTTCCGTGCCTTCTTTGACCTGACCTGGGTTCCAGGAGCTCATGAAGATGCAGTGCATCACTCTTGTTGCTTTGATGCCTGGCTTCCGTTAGAGTTGGCCAGTGGAGGCACTTAAAGGCACTTAAAGGGTAGAGAGAAGAGAAGCCAGAGTGTTTTTTCCCTACACTCTTCCTCTGTGCTTCGGTGCCTTCTGCTAGTAGCTACGTCCCTCCCCAGCTATAATTCCTACCAGGCAAACCCTCCCTTAAGGTTTCAACTCTTAGCAGGCTCTAGTAACACTCTTTTCTCCCTTTTTCCTTTAGCACTAGAAGTAGTACTGGTTTCCCGCTGTTACTGGTCTCTAGGTTTCTCACCATCCCCTGCTTATTTCTCTAACTCTGCCCATACCTCTGTACGCATTCCTTTCACTTGAGCCATCTGGTTGAATTCTATTTCCTGCTAGAATCCTGAGACTTTCCAATAAATTTTCCTATTATTAGCAATAATAGTATTTGCTTAAATAAGTTATGATTAGACCATGGCACTTGGAAACAAACATGACTAAAATATACCACATTGTACAGAGGGATTCAAAATTCCAAAAGATGTTACCACTTTCATGTAAACATGGTAAATGTATCTCTCTTCTTTCTAAAATTCCATTGAGGGATGCTTGGGTGGCTCAGTTGGTTAAGCGGCTGCCTTTGACTCGGGTCATAATTCCAGCGTCCTAGGATCAAGTCCCACACTAAGCTCCTTGCTCGGCAGGGAGCCTGCTTCTCCCTCTGCCTCTGCCTGCCACTCTGCCTGCCTGTTCTCGCTCTCACTCTCTCTGATAAATAAATAAAATCTTTAAAATAATTAAATAATTAAATAAATAAAATAGAATTCCATTGAATAGCAGAATAAAAACATTCAAAGTGGACCAATCCACAAAATAGGAGAGAAGGCAACAATGAACTAGAGATGGCAATGGGGTTTACTAAATAAATGGAGTGATGACCAAATTACACAACACAGAAAACCAGCCTAGCTGGTTTCTAGAGGGATACTAAGAGGCAACCTGATTCCCCCATTCACAACCCTGAAAAGCTACAGGCTTAGAGTACCAGGAAAGGGGTAGGAGAAGAGACTTGACTCTAACTAGAGGGATTGATTGAAAGACTGTGGATATGAAGTTACTGAAACTTCAGTTCCCATTCCCCACTCACCAGGAGGTTTTTGCTCTTAAGACATGTAACCAGAACTTGTGAGAGGTGGGTATGTAAAGTATGGAAATCAGGAGGTCTGTGAGAGAGTCTGAAAAAAAGGCCCCCTCCCATACACACACACCCTAGGTCTTTCACCTATTCTACTTGCAGAATTCTAGCAGGCAGAAAAGATTGGATAATTCTCCTCTGAGAAAATGACCTATCCTGAAAGATGTCCAAATACTGACAATTGAGAATCCAAACAAAAGGTCAGATTTATCCTTGTTCACTACAAAGAGTAATGTACAGGTTGAAAAGCCCCACTATTACACACAGAAAAATGTCTTCTCAGCGCCTTGCTCACATATGAATGGGAAACCAGGGCAGAACCGCCCTGTGACATCTTGCCTAGCCTTCTTTAAAGATCCCCACCCAGGGGCGCCTGGGTGACTCAGCTGGTTAAGCATCCAACTCTTGATTTTGGCTCAGGTCAAGCACAGAGTCTGCTTGTCCCTCTCCCTCTTTTCCCCTCTCTCACTCTCAAATAAATAAATAAAATCTTTAAAGATCCCACATATCATAAACACAAAAAACTCAAAGTATCAAAGAACACATGATACCCCTCACTTTAGACTTATCACAGCCAGAGCAGGAAACTATAACCATTTGCATCACCCATATTTTGAGTAAAAGTGAATTTGACAATATACCTGAGAAATTAAATTTTTGCTTTCTTATATTAACTTATATTTTCTGATGGAAAATGTGTTCAAATTATATACACTTTGAATACAATTATGACTATTTTTAACTCTTTAGATTACTGGCAATAACATAAATTATGCACAAATCTTCCCTATAACACCATAAATAGTATGTTTGTTGAAATAAAAGCAAAAAAATAATCTGGGGGATATATAATAATTCACAAATTATGTCTTTATTTCATTGCTTGACCAGACATCTATAGAGCTATAGAACATGCAGACATGAGCTATAATAATTAAATTCAATCATCTTTGATGTTTTAATGACTTCCAGTCATATGAAAACCAGCTTTACATACTTATGAAATTATTATTACAACAATTTTGAAAGTAACTTATCAAATTGGGAGAATTGAACAGTTTGTTCACTGGAATTATAATTTCTAAACATTTAAATATATGGCCTATAGGCTTCCATATATATTCTGTGTTGAGCCCCACAATATTAGGAACAGGCCTGAACCAAATCACTGGATATTTGAAGAAAGCCTCAAAAAGTAAATGAAGAATGTACAACCAAAGAAAAGAATATCAAGGATAAAAAAAATGCAGATGTCAAAAGTCATTAAAAATTCTAGATGATTAACATTCTCAGAAAACTAAGAGAAGCCACTGTATCCATTAAAAAAATTAAGATCTTCTTTATTATTTGAATTCAGATGAAAAGGATATATTCAAAACAGAGGAAGCCAAAATAAAATTCAGAATAAATACTGGCCAAAACTCAACAGTAAAAATCAAACAATTCAATTGGAGAATGGGCAAAAGATAGGGACTAACATTTCACCAAAGAAGATATACAGATGGCAAAGAAGCAAATGAAGAGATATTCAACATCATTCAACATCAGGTAAATATAAGTTAAAGCCATATATGTACCTATCAGAATGGATGAAATAAAAAATAATGACAATATCAAATGCTGGTAAGGACACTGAAAAGATTGATCACTCATTCAGTGCTCATGTAAAGTAAAATGGTACATCATTCTGGAAAACAGTTTAATAGTTTGTTATAAAATTAAACACATAACTACCATACAATCTCGCAATAGCACTCCTGTGCATTTATTCCCAAAATATGAAAAAGTTATTTCACACAAAAATCTGTGTATGAATTTTCATAGCAGCTTTATTCTTAAGAGCCTACCACTGGAAACAACCCAGATGCCCTTCAACAGTTGAATAATTAAACAAACATGCTACGGAATATTATTCAGGTCTAATACGGAACAGACAACTGATAATGAATCTTGTGGGAATTATACTAAGTGAAAAGAGACAACTCCAAAAGGTTATATACTGTATGATTCTATTCAGAACATTCTTGAAATGACAAAATTATACAAGTGGAGAACAGATGAGTGATCACCAAGGATTAGAGTTGAGGTGGGTAAGGAAAGTAGGTGCGGCTATAAAAAGCCTCAACAAGGGATGCTTGTAGTGATGGAAAAGTTCTCTACTTCACTGTTTCAATATCTTGGTTATAATATTGTACTACAGTTTTGCCGAATATTATCATTAAGGAAAACTGGGTAGCAGGTACACAAGAGCTCTCTGTATTAATTGTTACAATTAATCAGGACACGAATCTCAATTGTTTCAATATAAAAAGCTTACTTTAGAAAATAAAGAAGTACTGAAGATAAATTCAAGGAAATCTAGAAAATGGAACATAAAGATAGAGACATGTAAGTAGGATACAGTGGATTAAAAAGAAAAATGGAGGGCTGATCAGCCCGATCGAGCCCTGAAGACAAAAGTGACATGAAGAAATGGCCCAAATGTCCATGGTCCACACTTCTGCTACACTGCCTCTCTCTCTCTCACAGGCTGCACCTATGGCTTCATGTGGAGTTCCCTGTGATCAGTTGATAGAGGAAGAGAAAATTCAGGCTGGGCTTACAGGTATGCAGGTGTGCGGGTGCACATGATATGCAGGCACCACTTGAAACTAGACAGTTACAGCATGATGGCCCCTCCCAGAGACATCCCAGAAGGACATTGATAAGGGAAAGTCCTTTTAGTGGGCAGAAATTAGAGCAGTGGACCTCATTGTTCACTTTGCTTGGAAGGAGAAATGACCATAGGTGTGATTATATACCAGTTCATGGGCTTTGGCCAATGGTTTGGCTAAACAGTCAGGGACTTAGAAGGAATGGGGTTGGAAAAGTAATGACTAGGAAATCTGGTAAAGACAGACATCTCAAAATGGGCAAAAATATGGAGGTATGTGTATCCTGTTTGAATGCTCACAAATGGATAACTCAGCAGAGGATGATTTTAATAATCAAGAGGCCAGCATGAGCTGTTGTGTAGATACTGGTCAGCCTCTTTCCCCAGTCACTCCAGTCCCCTCCCAATGGGTTCAAAGTGCTTTTGGTTCTGCATTTCTACCCTAATACAAAAGGCCTGAGTGTCCTTGAAATAAATGAAAAGGCTCACAGGTTATCATCACGGTCAATAACCATGAAAAGTCTGCCATTTTACCAAAGTTGCAAACAAGCAAGATAGCCTGCCACAGTTCTAGATTCTGGCAGAGGACATGACACTCTTGGGTCGGAGACAAAGAACTCCCTTACAACACAACAAACAACATGAGCTTCGTAGTCACCTGGTTCTCCTTGCTCCCCAAGTCCCACAGGGGAAACACAGAGCAACCCAGGTGGATGCTGCACAGGCTGTGGGTTCGTGTCACAGCTAAGAAAACCTGAGCTTGGGAAAACTCGTACTTTTATTAGTAGGCTTCAAAAAAAACCTGCCCAGATTTTGCACCAAAGAGTGACACTATGTGTATTATGCTGGATAAAAAAAAAAAGAGGCCCTCTGTTCAAGAAAGATACACTGTATCTTCCAAGGCTGTTGTCTATACAGACATCTTTGAAAAGATAGTTAGAATGAAAGGCTATCAGTGCCTCAGTTCACAAGACACATAGAAATGCTAGAGACCCATGGAGAATTATCTCCCAACAACAAGAAATAAAGGGAAGACTCTATATGTTTCCACAAGAGAAGACCAAGTCTATTCAAACTTTTAACTACCAATTTTAGAAGCTAGAAGACAAGGAAACAATGCCAAAAGTCTAAGGGAAATTATTTTCAACTTAAAATGCTATAGTTAGTCAAAATGTCAATTAAATAGCAGAATAAAAATATCCTTAGGCATGCAAAAATTTTTGTAAATTTCTATGTACTTCTTACAGAAAACTACCAGGAATCTGTGCAGCAATCCAAATGACTATAGAAGAGGAAGAATAGGAGACTAGTATATAAAAGATTCAACACAGGTGATCAGAAGAGATAAATTCCAAAATGGTAGTGAGAAGGGTGCCTGGGTACCTCAGCTGGTTAAATATCTGCTCAGGTCACGATCCTAGGGTCCTGGGATTGAGTCTCATGTCAAGCTCCCTGCTGGGCAGGGAGTCTGTTCCTGATCTCTCCCTCTACCCATCCCCACTACTGTACTCTTTCTCTCATTCCTCCTCTCCCTCCCTCTCTCTCTCAAAATAAGAAAATAAAAATCTTGAAATGATGGTGAGAGAAATCCCAAAATAACTGTGCAGCAGGTCATAAGGTCATCCACTATAGATGAAAAGAAGAGAGGACTCCATGGGAGGGATCAGGTGGTAGTAGGGTGGGAGGAGGGAAAGCTTTTAATTTAACTGACCATTTGGAAAATTGTATTGACAGGGTCTGATAGATCTGCTTGAATTTGGAGGCTAAGTACTAATAAGTATGTTTTGAAAACCAAGCAAATGAAAAAATTTGAAGCAGTTAATCCAGGAGAAACAAAGTGTTATAAAAACCATAACAGTGCAGAGAATAATATTAAATAGACAAAATAATTCAAATAAATGCCAGCTATTGAATAATTGTGCTGTAACTACATTGGGAAGATGCATAAAGAAGAATTGGGAGTGATACATAAAAGCTAAATTCTTGTCTACTAGAATTCAACAAATGGTATCTAGATTAACAACTAAAAGAAGTGGCAATGTCAGCATTTCATTTGAAAATGTAGTAGTAATAGCAGCAATAGCTAAAAACATTGAGAGTGGCTTCTTCATCAGGGAGTGGGACCAGGAGTATGCCTGAGTAAGACTGGAAAAGTCTTCTGGGGAAGGGAGTAATAGTCAGTAAATTTCTCATTGATTTCAAACTTACTTTCAGCTTTAATTTATTCATCTTTATTTCAAACTTCCCATTAAATTCCATGACTTTTAAAAGCATATGTTTATCTGACTCAGATAAAGGGAGGGGAAGGAAAGATAGAAAGGAAAGGAAGCAAACTAAAAGATCTCAGAGCCTTAAACCAGTATCTTTCAAACTATGTCTTATGGAGCTCCAGGTGTAGACAGAGGTGTTTTAGGTCCACCATTCTCTCAGTCACCAAAGTACCTCTCTTCTCCTTTCTAGAGTTTTACACTCTAGAGTCTCATTCAGGTTCATCTTAAGATACCTCACCTGTTAAAATATAACTAACATAATGAATAAAATGGAAACCCAAAGTAATAATTTAACCTACAAAATATGATACTGAGATAAAATAAAAATATAATAAAATACACTCAGAAAGTACAACCTTAAAACAAATAACAAATAACAGTAGTAAATTCCTAATCACAGGATATCATATGTACAAAACGAGCTAGTACAGGGATAATTTGCAGATAAATGGTGATTTTTTTTTGTTCTTTTATTTTTTTACTTAAATTCAAATAGCCAACACATAGTACATAATTAGTTTCAGATATAGGGTTTGGTAATTCACCAGTTGAATATAACACCCAGTGATCATCACATTAGGCACCCTTCTTAATGCCTGTCACCAGTTACCCAATCCCCCCACCCACCTCTCCTCTAGCAATCCTCAGTTTGTCTCCTGTAGTTAAGAGTCTCTCTTGTTCTTTTAAATCAACCTTCCCTGGCAACACACAGAACAAGCTGTCCAGCAGACAAGTTGTAAGTCTTCTCAGGAAGGAAAACCTTCCCTCCCACCTTTGTCCTTTATTTATATCCACCAAATCTTAATGATGCATTTGTAAGTGAAGATCTTTTGACTGCAGGTGGCATAAGTTCAATTCAAATTAGCTTCAGGGGAACTAAAATGGAACAGATTGACTTGTGTAACTAAACAACTCAAGAGCAGATTTGTAGCGAGAGACGGATCTAAGAGCTCAAATATCAGGTTTTGGCTAACAAGTCTTGTTCTCTCTCTGTCCCTCAAGTCTGCTTCTTCTATACTCATTTTGTTCCAAGGCAAGTCCTCCACTCATGGCATGGAATTCCAAGCTTATATTCAATAGTCTTTGTTACCTCCAAAAGGGAGCCACTCTTTTCTAAAAAGTCTATAAAATTTACAGATTTGGTCCTGATTGAGCCAACTTAAGTTGTGTACCCTTCTAGGAATCAAAGCTCTCTAGATCCACATAAAACACTGCAAATGGAGACTAAAAATAGAGGACCAAGTAAATTAAATACTAAGTATTTAATACCATTATAAATGATATCAGGATTCTGGTTACCAATAACAACATGCAGGTTTTGCCCCCCACACCAAGCAATTCTCAAGCAATTCAACTCAATTCTGACCCTATCTACCTGTTGATAGCATTAGATCCCACAGGTTAAGGGCTCGATCCTATAAACTTCAGCACTTCAGATGCCAATCACAAGTCCAGGTTGTCACATGTGCTTCTGACCAACCTGCTATAGATTGGAGGTCAATGATCCTCCTCCTTGGGTTCAATGAATTCTCAAAAGCAGCTCACAGAAAACAAACATTTTTCTCACTGGACCCTCAGTTTATTGTAAAAAGACAGGACTAAGGAGCAACGAGATGGAAGAGATGCATAGGGCAAGGTATGTGGGAAGGGGCAAGGTTTCCAGGCCCTCTCCACATGTGCCACTCTCCCCAAATCTCCACATGTACACAGCCTGGAAAATCTCTCCAAACCCCCTCCTCTGTGGTTTTTCTGGAGACTTTATTACATAGAAACAATTGGTTAAATCATTGACAGTTGGTAATTGATACAACTTCCAATTCCTCTCTCTTCCCTAACAGTGGGAACTACTTCTTACTGAAATAGTTTCCATTCCTAATACCTCTTGCCAAGGGCAGGAATATGCTCCTTAATCTGTACCTTATACTTGAGATAATCCTTTAACACTGATGACCATTTCCTCCTAGAAATTTTTATACATATAAAAATTTTAGAGGTACAAACTGGAGGCTTTTTTTTTTTAGAAATAATCTTTTCACTTAAATTTTATAACACTATACACTCCAACCTCTCTAGCTCTCTCTAGCTCTCCTTTTCGGTTTCCTGTGTGAGCTCTGTTTGTCATTTTCAAGGTTAGTATTTTTTAACATTTTTATCCTAAGCTCTCCTCCTGTTCTACACATTTTACATTGGCAATCTCTTCTGCATCCATTATTTTAAATACTAAATTATAGCTAAATGACTAACTGTGTATCTTCCACCCCAATCTTTCTGAAATTCAGAAACTTTGCCAGAGACTGTAGATGTTCAACAGTATCTATATTCTCCTGTTCTTTATGAACAAACACAGATCTAGGATGTATTTTTTAGCCACATTTGCAGTTCGGACTGATTATGTGGTGGGTTCCAGACAGTAGAAGTTAGGAGGGTTATTTTCCACTTCCAGGGCTAGCCTAGAACCCCCCCCCCCCACAACACACCTACCTGCCTGTGCAGTACGCATTTTGGCAGGTGAATGAAGGAATGTCAGGCACCTGGAAGAAAGTCGACATGGAAAGTCTAAGTCATTTTATGGAGCAGACTCCATTGCACCACTCTAACCCACACTGTATTTTTAAATGAGAGAAAAATAAACTTTATTGTGCTAAACTACTAAGCAGTGGTCTGTTTGAATAGCTAATATTATTTACCTTAACCAAACAGACGCACATACCTAACTGGTTCTGTAGATGTGTCAAACTCCACCAGGTACAAAGCAAACTCATCTTCTTTCCCTCTCCCTCACCACTTAAATTCCTCCAGCTCTGATCTCTCCGTGACTATCTCACCCAATTAATTAAAAGAGATTAAATATTCACTTCAAGGGAAATCTGCCAATGTGGAGCCCTTCCTATCCTGTATTGAGCAGAGCCAATCATCAAGTGATCTCTGGAATCAAACCAACTTTTCTCTATACCAGCTGCCACCACTTTCATTCCAGGTATCATCAGCAGGCTAGATTACTGTCATGGCCTCTTAATTGCTTTTCTTGCTTGTATTCTTTCTTTTCTCCACTCTCCACAGTACAACCAGATTGATCTTTGACAAATGCAAATATAACCATTACTCTTTCCTTATTCTGAAGATAAAGCCCAAATGCCTTACCATGGCTTAAAGGGCCATATATTACTTGTTTCTCATATCTCTCTCTAAGCCCATTCTGTGTCACACTTCAACCTCTACCATGCTGAGTATCTTTCTGTTCCTTGAACAAATTATTGACTCTGCATTCCTCCATTACTGTCTTCTACCAGTAAGCACAGTGATGGCACTCTCACCAACTAATTTTTTTTTCCTGATTAGGAGTTCTTTATTATGTGTATTTCAAATATTATCTCCAATTACCTACATTGCCTTTTAATTTTTTTAAGTAGCTCATAGCTTTAATTCAGTTAATTTAAGCTAGAAGAAATAAAAACAGTTACAGGAGGGATGATGTAGTATTTATCATATACATATATAAACATAGATGAAAGGTCTTATAGTATTTGTCTTTCTCTGACATTTTCACTTAGCATAATGCCTAGAGGCCTGTCCAGGTTATTGCAAATGGCAAGATTCCACTCTTTTTTATGGCTGAATAATATTCCATTTTATATTTTTATATGTATATATATATATATACATATATATATATATAACCACAGTTTATGTCTTATGCTCTTGTATTTCCAGACCATTTGGTATAAGTTAGCATTCAGTGTTTGTTGAATGTCTGACAGACTAAGTTTTTTTTGACCAGCGACAATACCTATGTGAATATACCAAATAAAGACTGAAATCTGAGTTCTCAGTCACAATAATATTCATAAATAAGAACTCCAAAAACAACAGTACTTTTGAAATAGTAATCAGTTGGGGGTAAAATGTAGGTATAACGAAGAGATTCATAAAGGGAATGGCTTAAAGAACAAAAACACTTATTTCCCTCATATAACAGTCCTGATGTGGGTTGTCAAAGCAGTTCTCCCTGTGGACCCTAAGGAACTCAAGTCCCTCCATTCACTCTGCTCCGCCATTCTTGGGAATAGTGTCACTATCAACATGGCCAAAACTGGATCACCATGGGTTCAAGCCAGTGGAAAAGGAGAAGAGAACATGAAATAGAAGGGAACATGCAGGAGAAAAGAATATACAGGATGTATCTGTCAGGATTCCAACAGAAAAATAGGACCAAGAGAACAAATATGTATTAAGAGAGTTATGGCAAGGAATGTGATTATGGCTTGGCAGGTTCAAAATCCACAGGGCAGGCTCTCTGGAAGGGCAGGCTGGAAATTCTCAGGCAGAAACTGAAGCTTCAGTTCCCTGGGAGAATTTCTTCTTATTCAAGAAAATATGAAATCTCTCTTAAACCCTTTCAACTGATTGGATCAGTCCAATATCAAGGATAGTCTCTTTTAGTTAAAGCCAATTCAGATATTAATCACATATACAAAATATCTTTACAACAACACAGCAACACCTAGATTTGTGTTTTATTGACTAAATGGAAATGACAGATTAGCTCAGCTGACCAACAGAACTGACCATTACAGAGGAGAGGAGAAGACGGAAGAGAAGAGACAGAGAAGAACACCTAGAGGAGTATTGCCCATTGCCTTGAGTTCTAGGTGAAATGGACATGTTTACTCCCAGTCACATTCCATTATAACACCTTGGGCACACCTACCTACAAGGGTACACCTAGCTACAAGAAAATCTGAGAAGTGTAGTCCAGCCATGTGCTCAATATATAAGGAAAAACAGTTTTAGTGGATAACTAGTGAGCTCTACCTCAGCAATGGACAATTTTGAGAAAATAGATCTCAATTATTTGGCTGTACATTTATTCATTGTGCTGCAGAACAGATGATGCACTTTGCTCTTTCCAAAAGGATTCTTACTGATACATAAGCACCTGAAGGCACTATTAGTTCAGACCGTCTTATGTACACAAGAGATGACTCAAGGTTATCTCTTTGGCATTGGTCACCAGCCAGAGTTTATACTGTAATGATAAGAGCTTTGTGATCCAACTTTGGTAATTACTTCTGCAAATTTCCTTCATCTACAGCCCTGCTAAATTCACTGTATCAATAAAACATCATTGACATTCTACACCTACTTAGAGTGAATTATTGAGAACCTGTGATTCTAGCAATGAACTAAGAGGGAATAATATGCTGAAATACTTCGGCTATTTAAACCAGAGAGATCTGATCTTGGAAGAGCAAGCTTCCTGCCTTTAGTATGTGTCCCAGAGTGTGGAGCTCTGGGACTGGAGATGGGACAAAGAGGCCTCAGCTCTCTTGGCAGCTTTATTCCATTTCACTCTTTCCCTCCTTTTCGTATCTATAGAAATGATCCTAGAACAACCTGTCTCCTGGCATCTTTCCATTTGTTTCCCCTCATTCTCCCTCTTCCTCATATCTAACTAGTAAGCAAGGAAGGAAAAAATAGGAGTAAGACTCAAGTGGCACTTCTTTGCCCTCCTTCCAGTTGCGATTTCTCCACATGCAGCACTCCCACCAACGAGAAGCCTGGAGTAATGCCACATCCAGGAGATACCCATCCATACACTTGTACCACTGCAGGGACCCTACAGCATTATGCGAGTCCAGGGACTAGGGTTACATTCTAATACAAGTATCACTGCAAAGATGAGCTGAAGGTATAGAGGAATCCAAATAAGACATGGTGCCTGTTGTTCAAAAATTCAGAATAGTGGCGCCTGGGTGGCTCAGTGGGTTAAGCATCTGCCTTCGGCTCAGGTCATGATCCCAGCGTCCTGAGATCGAGTCCCACATCGGGTTCTCTGCTCAGTAGGGAGCCTGCTTGTCCCTCTGTTTGTGCTCTCTCTCTCTCTCTGACAAACAAATAAATAAAATCTTTAAAAAATTAAAAATAAACAACATCGTAGATGAAGGCACAATAAAATTAGGGCCCATTCCTTACTGAAAGATCTTTTGGGCTTTTATGAACATGCTCTCCTCCTCCCCTCCAGGTCTGTCTAGATTTTTCTGACAATATTACTAAAGCCAGTTGGGAAGAAGGTAGGTTGGAATGAAGCTAGATTAGAAAGAGTTAATATAACTAAGTCAACTATTCTGTAAGAAGAATTA
Organism: Mellivora capensis; assembly: GCA_004024625.1. Classification (NCBI taxonomy): domain Eukaryota; kingdom Metazoa; phylum Chordata; class Mammalia; order Carnivora; family Mustelidae; genus Mellivora; species Mellivora capensis. Next base: position 22,596 of record PISX010018526.1, read on the forward strand.
ACAGCTGCCACTGCCTTTCTGAGGTGTAACATCAAGTTCTCCATAGTCACTGAGAGTTTAAGTTTTTATGAATTGATTGCCTTCTGAGTCAGGTACTGTGTTAAGCACTTAATGTTTATAAGGGGATTTACTTCTCCAGAAAACTAATTCTGTGAGGTCAGTATGAGTGGCCCCCAATTTTCAAATAGGTAAATCAATGTTTAGAGCGGTCAATGTATTTGCCCATGATCAAACTACAAATAAGTGGCAGAGACATTACTGTCTGTATTTTTTCTTTTACACGCACGAAAGATACTGAGTTATACAGAAAAATTCACACTAGGTTTAAGAATTATGTGCAAAATATTTTTGTGAAATTAATGTGAAAAATAAAATATGAATCATTAAATAAATGTATTTACATTAAATAAAAATATGAATTATTATAGATTTTCATAAATAAGGAGACTGACTGCAGGATAGATAGATGACGAAACTACTGGATAAACGAAGTTGAGGGCTAGACTGGGAAATAAGAATGGGAAGAAGGGGGCGCCTGGGTGCCTCAGTGGGTTAAGCCTCTGCCTTCGGCTCAGGTCATGGTCTCAGTGTCCTGGGATCGAGCCTCGCATCGGGCTCTCTGCTCAGCAGCGAGCCTGCTTCCTCCTCTCTCTCTGCCTGCCTCTCTGCCTACTTGTGATCTCTGTCTGTCAAATAAATAAATAAAATCTTTAAAAAAAAAAAAAAAGAATGGGAAGAAGGGCAAAGAAAAGGTGAGGAAGAAAGAGAACCAGAAGCTCCAGTTCATCCTTTGGCTGCTCAAAAATTTGTTTGAAATTAGGTGTAAGTAGAATCAAAAATAAATTTGAACACCTAACTCAAAATCAGTAGGACTTAAATTACAATATTAGATTCTTTAGAGACCCAAGATATTAAAAATGAAATTTTATTTTCCTATGGTATTTTTGCTCCCTCATGCTAAATATGCCCTGTAAACTGTTATTACAAAATAATGTGGTTATCACTTTCTAAATTATATCAGTCTGTATTCCAGTTGTGCTTCAAGACAGCTCATGTGGTAACCCATCCACAGACAATTCCCAAAGCACCAAACTTTGCTCCTACCTCTATCAACATATGTTTTGCACTATAATAGAATTCCTTTTATACATACGTGAATAGTATCCAACGACAATATAGACTAAATAACATTAATGCTAAGAAGAAAAAGGGGGAGGGGAAAGGAAGGAGAAGGAGATAAAGAAAAAGAGAGAGAAACAAACAATACAGATGAGTTTCCTGGAAGGCAGAGGCTTTGCTAAACATCAAGAGGAAAATTTTTTTGCCCACAATGCACTCACAGTCACAGAGAATACCCGTCATTGTCAGTGATACCATTAATTGAGTTCTTAATATGTACCATGCCCTTCTGTCTATATAGCTACCACGATTTTCATTTCAATAGATGAGCACACTTAGAAACAGAAATTAAGCAACAAGCCTAAAATCACAGTAAATCATGAAGCCAAACCTTAGCAATGCAAGTCCAGATCCCATATTGTAAGTATGGGATTTCTCTGCTGCCTTTTAAACAAACAGATAGCTGCAGTGTTCCATCTCAAAGGAGAACTCTTCTCCAAGTGCGAAAGGATGAGAGAAAGGGGTATTAGAGAAAGGAGCCTCCTGCCCTGGTGGGAGAAGTGAGGGTATTTGGATGGGACTATGGAGCAGGTCAAGGGAGGTGTTTACTGACAAGGTAATGTTTGGGCTTCATCTTGAATGATGGGAAGGGATTCCAAATCTGTTTGACTGGGGATGTAGAAGACAAGCCTAAGCAAAAAGGAAAATTTGCCCCACACTATAGATATCCAAAAGGGTATAGCATATTCTGTATGCAGAAGGTAGTACATATGAGGGGGGTGGTGCATGGTAGAGGACAGCAGGGCTAGAGACTCTCTATGTGAGTGGCAAATGGATTGTGAAAAATATTTTTTTTCTTATTTTCACTCTCCATTTAACAATCAACAGCCATTTACTGAATACCTAACTACATGCCAACACACAGCAGTAAATAGAGAAACCCTTCATGGAGCCTACATCCTAGTGGAGGTTGACAACAAACATACATAATATGGTATAGAGTGATAAGAAGGAAAATAAGCCAGGATAAGAAGGCACAGAGTAAGGGATGGGTGCTATTTGAAATAGGGAAGTAAGGAAAGACCTTTCTGTTTAGGACATTTGAACAGAGACTTACATGAAGGAAGCCTTTATCTTATAAACAGGGAAAGTTGATGAAGGATTTCAAGCAAGAATATGGCGTGATCATATTTCCTTCTCTAAAAGCCAAATGTGGCTGATGGTTTGGTGCAGGAAGAGAAAGTTAAGGCTAATGAGAGGGAGAGGACCACATGGAAAACCACCACAATAATCCAAACACACTGAACTATAACAGCAACATTGGGTGTGTGATTTTAAAATAAGAATAAGCTCTGGAAGGGGACCTAGAATGCTAAGGAATTCTCTTTCTAGTAACTTGGACCAAAGGCAACTGTAGATGTGCTAAAAGGCAGAGGATATTGGGAAAGCTGACAGAGAGAAAAGCCAAGAGTTATTTATTGCTCAGACTGTAGCATCAATGGAAACGGACATGAATGAGTGAAGGAGAATCTCAGCCATTTCCTCATTTCTGAAGGCAAATGCTAAAAGAAAGGTGGAAGAAAAATCTCGAAAATAGTCATGGCTTGCAGCACTGGAGTCCAATGTCTCTATTGTCACGAAAGGAAATGAAAGATAAAGGATTATGACAGTCCCTAATACCTTCCCATTCACACAGACATCAATCTTCCCATGCTCAATCCCCTGAGTGTGTGCCCACCGCTAGGGTCACTGTTCTGTAAAGTAGCAAAAATAGGCAAGGGCTGAAACCCTGTGGTGGGGCAGGGGGCAGAGGTGAAGGTAAGATGCAGTCAGGAGAAAGGGACAGAAGTGTCCGGGATGTGTCTGAGCTGGCTTGCCATTAGAAGGGTAAAGGAAGTAAAAGTAAACAACCCATAGAGACGGCAAACACTGAAGCCCGCCACTGAGATGGGCAACAGGGGACTTTAGGATAATGCCCAGCCTGGAGGCTGAGGGTGGCATGAATTCTCTAGGTTTCTCCTTCCCTAAAATTACAGGGTTGTGGGTGGGATTTTTGAAGAAAATGTGAGGATGAAACCAGTTGAATAGGCAATGGATGTGTCACAATTTATGGTTTTATGTTTTTTAGAATGGTGACAAATTTAAAAGATTTTAAAACACAAATTTATAACATTTTTATAAATTATATTGTAGGGTTTATTTCATAAGCAGATGTAAAATATATGAAAACAATATACCAAGGATAGGGGATAAGTGGAATTTCACTATTGTGCTAACATTTTACTTGCAAATGTACAATACTTAATCTAAGTACACTTGGTAAGTTAATGTGCACATTATCATCCCTAGGAAAACTTAAAAAGTAATATAGGGAGACACAACTAAAAAGTTTATGAAGAAGACTGGATAATAAAACACATATGGTTGACTCCAAGGAAGTTAAGGAAAGAAGAGAAAATCAAAACCAGGTAGTACCACTATACAACACATTGTAAATAGATGAATCAAACCATACTATATAAATAGTGACATTGAATGTACATGGACTAAACATTCTATGTAAAAGGCAGAGATTGTCAGACTGAATATAGAGGCAAGATGCAATTACTTTGTGGCCTCAAGATTCTGCGTTTTATGAAGACGTGGCTGGGTTGAATATAAAAGGATGGAACTGCAAGATAAGCAAACACTAAGCATAAGAAATATGGCACGTTATCTTAATAGCAGACAAAGTTAACTTAAAAAGTATAACACAAGATAAATAGGAACCTATCAGAATCATAAAATGTTTACTTCTTCAATATATAAATCCTAAAGGCTGTGAATCTAATAATAGAACTATAAGATACATTTTAAAAAACATGGACAGATGAGATGGAAAAATAGACCAATGTACATCCATAGTTGGAAATATTAATACCCTGTTCACTAATGAATAGAGAACCTAGAAATATATGAATAGTGATATTTAAACATAGAATATATAGTGATATATAGTGGTAGAGTATTGAACATGCAATCATATAACTTGTTTACAACATATTTATACAACATTAATTTTAGTTATTATAAAAATGCATGCTCTTTTCAAGTGTATATTGTATAGACTATATAGTGGGCCATAATGTGAGTCAAAATATAATCTGAAGGTATCTGGTCTGCCTAGATATGTCCATGAACTTCACATTAGTCCTCTATATAAATATATCAGGTCAATCAAATTGAGCCAAAAGTGGCAAGTGTTCCAGACATCTAGGTGAAACATGTATAATCCTTAGGATTACAGATAAAATAGGATAAGAGATAAAACTCTAGGAAAAGATAAAAACTCTTTATCCTTAGAATAAAAGATAAACTCTAAGATGATTTAAGACCTTATCAAATCAGTGAATTTTTCTAGGGACCCTGTGGGTATGGGGCACACTAGAACATCTCCTCCACAGTAAAGAGGACCTTTCACTGTCCAACAGAGTAGAGGCTAAATTCATAAGTAAGCAAAATGACCTGGCCAGTTGACCTTGATCATGTCATTGGTCACGTCAGTGCTGCCACATGCGTATGTGAAAGAAGTAGTACCAGTGGCAGGAATGGATGTGATACACGGGCCCAAAAGCATGGCTTCTAAGGCTGTGTTAGCTGTTGTCGCTGCCATGCAGCTGGTTGCCATCAATAGAAACTTACACTAAGTTCCTGTGCCTCACCTGAGTAGCTCTGCGGAGCCTGCTTGTGGAGCCTGGCCCCTTACCTGTAGCAGGAGCATGCACAGAACCAGAGAGGCAGAAGGGGGCAGGGAGGCCCAACCAGATGGTGGTCCCTCGGGCGGCTGCCCCCACTCCTCATGCCACCACTTCTTCTCATGCAACCCTAAATTTATGTAACATTTGAAACTATGCTTGATGAGTATTTTTGTCATGGTCCTTCTGCATGTTCCCTAACTTCATGAATTCTTATCTTACTGATAACTTTATACGAAAGCAGTCTATAGGGAGCTACCACATAGCACAGCTTCAAGCATGTGAAACAGACAGGAGTTTCTATGTGTGTCATAATGTCCAAAGACTGGTGACAAGGGTTCAACTCTTGGTTTTTAGTTGAGATGTGGTTTGCGACTCAGTCATTTTCCACAGTGTCCCTGTCACACAGCATATAGCCTGGCACCACAAAGAGTTCAGTAACTGCTTATCAACTGGGAAGCAGCTTAGGATCTCTAGTGGCCACTTTGGTAGCTGGAGGCCCATTTGGGGCCTAGAGATACCTTCAGTTTTCCAGTCGTTGTTGGTTCTAAAGAGGAACTGGAGCGGGGTAGGAAGGAAATGAAGCTGGCTGCATGCCAGACTCAAGAGGCGGTGAGATGAGGAGTCTCCCAAAATTTTCCTCGAGCTATTCGGCTCAGTCTCTCCAAACAGGAAAGATGGTCCTGCCACCAGTAGGTGGACAATAATATACCTTGTTAACATCCACAAATCACTTATTTCTTATCCATAACAAGAAGCAAGTGGGGTGTTAGAGGAAATGAGAGCAAGAGACAGAACAATAATGAGAAATAGCTCCACAGCTTTCCACCTACTGAGCTTCCCCTAGTGGGAATGTGAATCCATTATTCCATTCCCTTGACCACTGGGTGCCCACATGCCTCTCATGATATGAGCATCTTGCTGAGCTATTCTATTCAAACATTTAGGGGAGTTTTGTAGAGTAAGTCATCTAAACGCCAACACTTTACCTGGTTTTCAATTATAGAACCTTTTTGTTGGACCTGTAAGAAATGGTATGTTGATCTCTACCATAGCACTTTCCTAAGGGATTTTCAAAGGTTATTTAAACTTCATGATTTTTACCTCTTATGCTGGGCTTAGTACCTAACCCTAGGTCTCTAATAACATGTAACATTGTTATATTACTCAATGGCCTGTTCCTGAAAAATTGAGAAAAAGCAAATTTTCCAGGCCAGGAATAGTTGTTGCCATTTTGAATAATGAGTAAATTTGCCAACTCAGTAATATGATAAAAGGCACATGTATGATGATATGCTTTGCAGTCAGGTGGGTTGCTCTGAACAAGTCATATTTAGCCAGGACTTTCACATTGTGTCTTTCTCCAATGAGTAAGTCTCATAAAATTTCACTTATATTTCATAAACTATCTCCCTCTTACAGTCTTCCAGGTATGCCTTATTCTAGTTCCTAGACCATTTTTCCCTTACTATAAACTCATGGTCTGGAATTTTTGTCCATGCTGTTCCCTCAAAGTGGAGAGTCCTTCCTCCTATTTTTACAATTACAGAAATCACATTCTTCCTTCAGTAATAGCCTCTCTCCTATAAATGTCTTTCTTAGTGTAGCCACCACCTATACTTGCCTAGTTGTCTAATTAAAAGTCAGAATATAGTTAACGCATTGCTGTAAGAGATAACAGATTTAGAGAGGCCTTTAAACTACATATAAAGTGCTATAGAATTGTTACTTTTTTTCATCTTGTATTATCATTACTCGTCTTCTTTCTTGTACTGCGTTTCCTGTTGCTTAGTCATCAAGCATTGGATGACTCCAGCCAAAGTGGTCATCTCACTCTAACCACATGAAAGATCTTAAGGAAGAACCACCCAGCTAAATCCCATCAACTAGAATCATGAGAGGTAATACATTTTAAAACATTAAGTTTTTCTAGAATTTTTTGTTAAGTAAAAATAGAAAACCAGAACACAGCCAAAAGCATTCCAAATGACACAAAGATCTAGAAATAAATTTCTGTGCATACCGGTGTCTGCTAGAAAAAAAAAAAAGAGGGTGTTGCTAAAGTTTGAGACACAATAGGAAGCACAGTGTGTAGAGAAATTGGAACCAGGGAGGTGGGTGGAGGCGGGGAGAAAAAAGAAAAGAAATTGGAACCAGACACAATTTGGAGTCCCTTTGACATCATTTAAGAACCTGGGAGATTTAATAATAGCCCCCAGAAAAAGTCATTGAACCATTCATTAACACACAACAAATAATGAGAAATTAACCAGAGGACAATAAATGAGTGAATGAATAGTACATAACAGAACTGGGACTTGGTAGTTTGTGGTGGTTTTCATTATTGCTGTCATTCCCTCTGCTACCCAACCCTGCTCTGCTGTGCCTGACCTGTTGCTGTCCCTCAAGTCCTCAACCTGAGTACTCTGAGGCACTGCTTCCCACAGCTCTCTCCTCAGCAGCTGGCTTAGCCATAGCGACCCTCACTGCTGCCCTCAGGGCCTTAGAGTCCAGGGACACGGCCATTGTCCAGCCATCCCTTATGAGACAACTGCATGCAAGTTGGGGATAGTGCTACTTCTCAGGGAAATCCCCAGGCCACATTATCTCCCTTTTTTCTGAAAGTGGCTATCTCTTGGGTCTCTCCACTTCTACCTTATCCAAACTCAAACTCCTCTATCTCTAGAAAAATCCAGGTTAATCCACCTCAATGATCTAGAAACTCTTAAACTGGCCTGTTACATTTTTAGAAGAGTGTATTTTTAAGTAATCTCTACACCCAAGGGACAGGGAAGGGGCTCAACCTCCATGAGCCCCCTCAAGGTTGGTCTCTCCTTCCAGTTTGGGTAATGAGAAGTGAAAGGATATAGTCTACAGGAAGGGGAAAAACAGGGTTGGTTTTTTTTTTTCTTTTTCTAGTAGTTCTCCCTATTTATTGCACATGCTAGTTGAGAAAGCAAAATTTTGTATTCTAGTCCATGGGGAAAAAAATCATTGTGAATTCTTGTAGTACATATAAATTGTTTCCTAACTAAAATGATGAAAGGATATATCAGAGGAAAGAAATGAAGGTAAAAAGTTCACAGCAAAGATTTTCCTAATTTATAGCCTAGCCTCCTCTTGAAATGAACTGTATTTCTGTTCATGTCAAGATAATTAATAGACGTGAAAAAGCAGTACTCCTAAAAAAGGTGATACTTAAAAGTGCCTATTGGATTAAAAAGCAAAATATACTACACAGCATAAAATTGTCCTGTGTGTCCACATCATAAATTTAATCATTTCCAAAAGGGTAAAACCATCTTAAGACTCAGCACTTCAGGTATTAAACACAATCAGCTAAACAGGAAAGTAGGTTTTGATATTGATAGATTAACATGACAATTCGAAGTAGCAACATTTAACAAAAACTGGCAGCAATTTTAAAAGGGTCATTTCCAGAGGTATCATCATTCAACCACAGTTTCTTGCAGTAGAGAGAGCAAAATCACATGGAAGTTATAACTCCTTGTTCTTTCACAAAGAAAACACCCCCATGGGGTAAGTCATTGTGGCTGAAATCAGAAGGGCTGGTGCTTGATCTGGCTCTGCAAGTCACTGACCCAGACGCTCCTTGCCTCATCCCTACCTTGGGGATAAGATCGCTCACACTGCCTTTCTCCCGGGGGCTCAAATGAAAGTATGTGAGAAATGTGTGCAATCCTTTCTAAAACTCTATACAAATGCTGATTGCCGTTTTTATTATGTTGTCAAAGAGAGTCTTGTTGCAGTTGAGAAGTTGAGACATTGTCCTCGAGAGGATAGAAGGGACTGTCCTCCAAGAATTCAGGGCCCTTAAGGTTTCAATGTGTGTGTGTCTGTATGTGTGTTAACCATGTCACAAAAGGACAAAAAATGGAAAAACAATGTTTTCATGAAGAATTACAAAAATATTTGTTTGGGCACAATCTTCCCCCAGGTTAGCTCAAGCTGCTTTAACTTCTTTGTTATTTTAACTTTTCACTATGAAAAATTTTTAACATAATGCAAAAGTAAGAACACATAATGAACTCCTACATACCCATCAGGCAGAATCACAGAGATCAACACTCTGCTTTCTAAGCACTGAGCTGTGTCTCCCCTGAATCCATATGTTGAAGCCCTAACCTCTTGTACCTCAGTGACTGCATTTGAAGGCAGAACCTTCAAAGAGGTAGTTAAGTTAAATTAGGGTCATTAAGATGAGCCCTAACCTAATCTAAAAGTGTCCTTATAAGAAGAAGAGATTAGGACACAGGAGAGACAAGGGATAGCCTTACACAAAGAAAAGCCATGTGAGGATATAGAGAACAGGTGTCCACCTGCAAACCAAGGAGAGAAGTCTCAGGAGAAACCAAACTTCCCAGCACTTTGATCTTGGATTTCTAGCCTCCACAACTGTGAGAAAATATATTTCTATTGTATAATCCATCTAGTCTGTGGTACTTTGTTATAGTAGCCCTAGCAGAATACCCTGTTATTCTTGTTTCTTCGATCCCCCTCTATTATTCTTTTTTTTTTTTTTTTTGGCTAGAGTCCCTGAGTAATTTGTCACTAATTAAAATATTGCTGTTTAGCTAATGGGCACCCTGTGCAATCCTGAAACAGTACTTAAGGACATGTTCCAGGACACTAACTGCCATCCTGGAATGTAAGAAGAGCCAGTGTCTACTACAGAAGGACCTTAGGTTGGTACCCAAAGAAGGAAAGAAGCACAGTCACTTGTGTTCCTATAAGGGGACAAGGTCCAGAGTGCCTCCCTCAGACCAGAGAGAGCACCACCATATTTTCTACTTTAAATTCTGCTTCTCTAGGTTATAAACCAATTTTTTGCAAAATTTATTGCTGCCAATTTGGAGACCTATTATAGTTAAGTCAGAGCATCCATGAGCTACTCTATGTGGAAATTATTAAAATATTAACCCAAAAATAGAAGGTAGAGCCTCATATCCCAATAAAAAATGGAATCTACTCAACAGTAAGAATACACTCTCCTTTCAGGCTTATCAGCAACAAGAATACACCAGTGTCCATCCTGGATAGGAATAAAGCCCAGTAGGCATGCCACAAGGATAAAAGTTAACATCACAGCTACAGCATCAGGCCAAATGAGAAAGTTATGAACTGTGGGAGGGCTGGCACTTGCCACACTCAACTAGACATGTATTTCCAGAGAATATGGGCCAGAGGCTGTTTCCATAAATTCTTTCAATTCCACATATAAGGGCATGGAAGGTTTCAAGACTTGGGAGATGATCAAAGAAGTAGGCTCTATTCATGTATTTCTTCATCTCCAACACATCAGGCAACAAAGAACAATGACCCCTGAGACATGGGAAATAAATAACAGGCCCCTATGAATACCCAACTTTATTTCCTAGAGAAAAATTCTAGATTGTGATGGGAGGGGAAGCCCAAGCAGAGCCTAGTGGTCTCCCTGAGTTGAGGATACAGAATTGAGAATCTAAGGACCCCGTATTGTTTAAGTTTATAGGACAGAGTACAGGAAAGATGATAGCTACACAGAGAGAGAAAACCTGGATCTGCAGAGGAACCCGTCAAGTGTTCAGTTGATTACTAATGAGTGCACGCATTTGAGGCAACTACCTAAACCCTGGCAAGGGTCAGATGAGGGGCTTGGGGAGTGGCAGAGATATGCAAGAACTGGTGGGGACAGTGTCCAGAGATCACACAGAATCAAGAATAGTGTTTGCTCCCAATAGACAAAGTAGAAAACCTCATAATTCATGGAGCATTTCTTAGAGAACTTGGTCTCTTGCTTGAAATAGTAGGGAGAATATAATCCTTGACTAAATTCTCTAACAAAGCTTAAAGGCAAGGCCCAAAAGATCAAAGCATTTCTAAGTAACTGCTTTGCAAAATATTGCAGAATATTTAAGGGAATACAAAGTGTCTGGCACCCACTAAGATATAATATACAGTATCTGGCATCCAATCAAAACTTGCTAGTCATGTAAAGAAGTAAAAACTACAATCATGGAAGAAAATCAAAACTAATTCAGAAATTATATTGATGATAAATAGCAGATAAGGACAGCAAAACGGTATCATTGTATTATCTTATTGTTTTAACTGTACCATAACTATTACTTTAACTATATTCCATATATCCAGTGAATTAGAGGAAAGGTGAAACATGTTAAGTAGAGACATAGAAGATGTAAAGATGACTGAGTTTAAATGTTTAAGAGATGTCTGTGATGAAAAACACATTGATGGCAATAACATCAGCTTAGACACGGTAGTACACAAATCAGTGAACTTGAAAACAAAGCAATATAAGCTATCCAAAATGAAATATCAAAAGAAAAAATGTGTGGAAAAAAAGTGAGCAGAGCATCCATGAACCATGGGGACACTTCAAGGAGCTAAAAATATGGATAATTAGTGTCCTAGAAGGGCAGAAAGAGACAAAATATTTTAAGACATAAAGGTCAAAATTTTCCCACATTTCATAAAAAATCTATTATCCCATAGATCAAGAAGCTCAACAAATCTCAAACAAAAGAAAGATGAAGGGGGCACTTGGGTGGCTCAGTCTGTTAAACATCCAATTCTTGATTTTGGCTTGAGTCATGATCTCAGGGTTGTGAGATGGAGCATTGGGCTCTGCACTGGGCATGGAACCTGCTTAAGATTCTATCTCTCCCTCTGCCCCTCTCTTATCTTCCCTCTCTCTTAAGAAAAAGAAAAGAAAAGAAAAGAAACAAAGAAAATTATAACAAGGCACATCACAATCAAATTCTCAAAACCAGTAGTAAAGAGGAATTTTTAAAGTACACATATTAACAAAGATATGTAAGGAAAAACAAAGGTAAGAGTCACAGTATATTTCTTGTGAGAAACAATGTAAGCTAGAAAACAGTAAAGCAACATTTTCAAAGTACTAAAAGAAAAAAGAAAAAAAAAAGACAAGCCAGAATTCTTTACCCAGTGAAAATATCTTTCAAAAATGAAGGTGAATGACACCAATTCTATATGATTTCATCTGGAAAATAATTCATATTATGAGGCAGCGCTACAAAACTAGAATGAAGATCGTACCCAAAAAGACAACTATAGGGCATTTTGCCCCATGAATGTCTTCATAGATTCAGAGACTCAGCATAGTTGTCAAGTCTCCCCAAGCTGGTCTAAACATTTAATGCAATTCCAACCAAAATCCCACAAGTTTTTTTCAGATGCAGGCAAACCAATTCTCAAATGCATGTTGGGAGGCAAAGCCATTATCACAGCCAAAGTCATTTTGATAAGCAACAAAGTTGGAGGACTCACACTACCCAATTTTTAACACTGAAGATTAGGAACAATTAGAATTTTCATGTTCTTAATGAGATTCCAAAATAGGTGAGCTATTCTTGGAAACTGTTTGGCAGTTTCTTATAAAGTTAAACATATACTTTCTATACGATCAGTCCCACTTGTAAGTATTTAGCCTAGAGCAGGAGTCCTAGGTTTTTGTAAATAAAGTTTTATTTGAATGCAGCCGTTCGTTCATGTATGTAATGGCTTTTCTCATACATCAGTGGCAGAACTGAGGAGTTGCCACAGAGATTAAATGTCCAGCAAGGCCTAAGTTATCATCTGTCCTTTTATAGAAAAAGTTTGCTGATCTCTTCCTGGAGAAATAAACACAAATGTGCTACAAAAACCTGCACACGAATGTACGTAGCTGATTTATACTTGCAAAACAACAAACACAAACCTGGAAACTCAAACGTCCATCAGCGTGAATGGATAAACAAGCTATGGTAAATCCACACAATAAAATTTTACTCTGCAATACAAAGGAATGTATGACTGACACAGGCAACAACATAAAAGCCTTAGAAAATAATTTTGCTGAAAAAAGCCAGACCGAAAAAAGAATATATGCTGAATGATTCCAGTTATACAAAATTTCTGGAAAAATGGCAAATTGATAATAAAGTATAAATCAGTTGTTGCTTGGAGATGGGGATAGGGCAGGAAGGGGCAGGTAGGAAGGATCACAAATGGATAAGAAAAAATTTTAGGGATGATAAATATGATCATTTTCTTGATTGTGCTGGTAGTTTCATGGGTGAGTATCTATCTAGTCAAACACCTTATTTTTTTAAAGATTTTATTTATTTATTTGGCAGAGAGAGAGAGCACAAGTAGGCAGAGCAGCAGGCAGAGGAAAAGGGAGAAGCAGGCTCCCTGCTGAGCAGAGAGCCTGATGTGGGGCCCGATCCCAGGACCCTGAGATCATGACCTGAGCCAAAGGTAGAGGCTTAACCCCCTGAGCCACCCAGGTGCCCCTAGTCAAACACTTTGAATGTGTAGTTTATTGTATGTCTCCTATACATCAATAAAGTATTAAAAACCCAGACCTGGTTCCAGGGTCCTGGGATCGAGCCCCGCATCGGGCTCTCTGCTTGGCAGGGAGCCTGCTTCCTCCTCTCTCTCTCTACCTGCCTCTCTGCCTACTTGTGATTTCTGTCTGTCAAATAAGTAAATAAAATATTTTAAAAAAATAAAATAAAAAAATAAAAATAAAAACCCAGACCTGCCTGAGTACAATGCCCACACATTTAACTGCTACTCTAGCTTCCCTCCCCAGACAGGAAGACGCTGCACAGTGAAAAGCCCCAACCACCAACACCTGGCTGTAAGCAGCCTAAAGTCCTTTAATCTCCAAGGCTCTAATCTGCAGGATGGACCTAGTTAGGAAGACAAAAGCTGCTTCTTCACAGCACTCCTCTGACTGACCAGAGAGCCAGAGCCACAGGCCTCCCTGTGGGGTCCCTGAATGGGTCTACAGTGTTTGCCCCTGCCCAGCTTCAACGGACCCTGACTGCCTCATTTAAGCCACGTGGAGCTTCTCAGAAGCAGAGAGAGGCCTGAACACCTCTATTTCTGAAACTCCAAAGTGCCAGAGGACTGTAGACTGATTTAAAATAAATAGTGTCCATCATGAGTTGGAGTCTTGGTAAGCAGGTACTGTGAAAGGAAAGGGGAAGAGGCAAGACTGGGCAGGGGAATGATCAAATGTGACAGAGGTCCCAGCAAAACCTTGGCCAACTTGGAAAGGTGCTCTGGAGTCCATGTCCCTTCATCAGAGATGTCCTGAGTCAGGTCCAGACGGTGGGTGATTTATCCTCGCGCCTGGCTCACTCTTCAGCCGCGGGCTGATCAGGAAAGAGTGTGACAGTGGCCAGCACTCCCGGAACCTGGAGCTAACTCTGGATGACCTCATGGCTCGAGGCTGCTGTCCTGTCCACACGCTGATCCTTGCAGAGTGAGCAAAGACTGAATTTAGTTACACATGCTTCTTATTTAAAAAAAAAAAAAATCAGGATGGAAAATGTAAGTGTTGTCTCTTCTGCCACTTTGCTAGGCAGGAAACCCAAGACGGGAAAAGAAATCGGGTCCCGTAATTACGAACAGATGAGCTTCAATAATTTTGTCTTTTTTTGTTTTTCACATGCTGGCCTAAGCTTCAGAGCTTTGTCACATGTGCAAGAAGATATTGGGTGGCAGACTTAGGAGCTGGCTAAAAATTAAAGCAAAAAGTAAAGCCACCTACTTGACCTATTAGGAAGAAACTGCATATTGTATTCCGAAAGAGAAAGTCGAGAACTATACGTTAGTTACGGGTACGCTTGACCAGTTATGGGTGTAACGCGGTGAGAAACTGGAAAAAGATAATGAGGCAGCCAACAGGGGCTGAGAATCCTATTTATGGTGCTGCGAGCTTAACGTGAGTGTCTGCAGAAGCAGCAGGAGGAGTGTGGGCTGCCAGCTCCGTGATTAACAATAGCAGAATTTCAGGAGACATTTGCAGCAGTGGGAAGGTTCTGCCAAATACCAAGAGCAAAATGTTAGTATGCTACAGAAGCAAGAAAAGAAACAATTATGAGTTGGTATCTCTTAAACGTGAACTGTCAGGAGTGCGCTTTTATTAATCAAGTGATAATGTTTTGCTGTTGAGTGATCCTGTTGATGGAGTGTAGAGAAATAATGAATCAGAATTCACGGAATGTTTGAAATTCTGGTCTATGAAAATAAAATGCATTGCTTTTTAACGATGAAGGAAAACTTCTAGAATTTCCACAGAAATTATGTGAGGGGACAAGTGTAAGTAGGACTGGAAGCACAATAAGTACTAGAATGGACAAAAATGGGCCTCTGAGACCTCTTCTTTCCTTTGTGGTCTCCTCCACAACTTCACACAGGGCTGTGGGGCCCCGGCAGCTAATGGCCCCTTTCTCTTGTCGGACTAGGCTCAGCTCCTACACACCAACCCCTTCCCACCACACTGGCTGTGTGGTTTTTATCCTCAACGATCTTAATGGAGAGCTCGTGGCAGAGAGCCACAATGCCTCTTTCCTCATCCGTCGTTAAGCAAATTAACCCTAATGTAGCTTATCCTTCCAGAAGCATATGGATTGTTATAAAGGACTCCAAGACACAGCTCCCGCATGTTTACAGGCAGAAACTCCTTTAGGATTGTTTCGGAATCCGTCGGGGATTCTTAAGTCACAGCGCGTATACAGTGATCCTTCCACCTAGGAGTCAGGCAAGCCCAGGGTCTAACTTTTGCTAAGGCTCATATACCCATGAAGACCTTATTGTCTCTGGTCATCTTGAGGATGGTATTTTTCCCCACGACTTCTTTCCTTTATCTTATTGTCCAGGTCCCTCTAGAGACATGGAAGAGGCAATGGCAATGGAAAGAACGAGAAGAGCTGGATCTCAGTTCTGACTTTTCTACTCCCCAGATGAGGCCTGGGGCAAGTTGCTTAAACCTGTTTCAATCTGTAATTCATCTGTAAAAACAGACTAGCTACTTCATAGGGCAGCTGTGGAGAACTGTTTGATGTGTGGTATATGGTAGGCTCTCAAAGTTAGGTGTCTTTTCTTTATAGTTAATCTACAGTGTAATATTAGTTCAGGTGTACAATATAGTGATTCAACACTTCCCTATTTCACCCAGGGCTCATCACAACGAATGCACTCCTTTATCCCCAACACTTATTTCACCCATCTCTTCCCCCTCCCAGGTGCCACCCCCAACCATCAATTTGTTCTCTTTAACTAAGAGTCTGTTTCTTGGTTGGTTTCTCTCCTTTTTCTCCTTTTCTCTTTTGTTTCGTGTCTTAAATTTACATGTGAGTGAAATCATATGGTATTGGTCTTTCTCTGACTTATGCACTTAGCATTATACTCTCTAGCTCTATCCATGTTGTTGCAAATGGCAATATTTCATTTTTTTATGTCTGAATAACATTCTCTATATATGTATATATATATACACACATATGTATTATACACACATATACACATACATACCACATCTTTATGTATATGTGTGTGTGTGTGTGTGTGTGTGTGTGTGTATGCCAAATCTTTATTCATCAAATGAGAGTTGGGCTGCTTCCATATCTTGACTATTGTAAATAATACTGCAGTAAACAGAGAGGCGCATGTATCCCTTTGGATTAGTGTTTTTGTATGTTTGGGGAAAATACCTAGTAGTGTGATTATTGATCGCAGGCTAGTTCTATTTTTAACTTTCTGAGGAACCTCCCTACTGCTTTTCACCATGGCTGCACCAGTTTGCATTCCCACCAACAGTGCAGGAGTTCTTTTTTTCCCCCCAAATCCTCACCAACCCTTAACGTTTTGGGGTGTGTGTGTGTGTGTGTGTGTCTATGTGTCTGTGTGTATTTTATTTTGGCCATTCTGAATGGTATAAGGTGATAAAGCATTGCAGTTTTGATTTTCATTTCCCGGATGATGGTGAATTTCTTCTCATGTGTCTCAAAGATAGTTTCTTCTCTTCAAGTCAGAGAGTCATGAATAGATACTAAGATTGTTATATGTTGCCCTTTGCATGCAAGCCTATCAAGAGCAACCAAATCTTGCTATTCTTATATAAATAATACCCAAATATTGAGTATGAAGAAAAAGGGACACTTGTTCCCACCCACTAAAGGCCACCTAAGGAAAAGTGTCAGGTTTGGAGCCAGGAGATCTGGATGCAAAACCTGACTTCCCCTCAGGCAAGCTGCATGATATTGGACATTCAAGTGCCTTCCTACACATCTGGGTCTTCCAATACAAAAGAAGGCTAGTACTCATAGCTGTCTCTATTACAGAGGAACATAAGATCAAATATAAATAAAATGACTTTGTAACAAGAAACTTTACAATGTAACATCACAGTTCTAGAAATCCCTTTTGTAGCATAAAGAAAAACTATTAACTGGGCTGCAAGAGAAGAACTAAGAAATACTGGTACAAGAATCAACGGTTGGATCTTTAGCGGTTCTGTCCTCCAGATGTAAAATTCAACCTGGCTTCAGATGCCACCATCATTTAAAAGGTTGAAGTTACTCTTTTTATTTGAAAGAAGGCAAATTCGCTTTTCTTTAATAATATTTTGAAAATATCAAATATCTAATGAATTATTGAGCTTAGGAAATTCATACAAACACATAGCACCTTATAACACGGAGGACATGGGGAGATGGAGAGGAGAAGGGAGTTGAGGGAAATTGGGGGGGAGATGAACCATGAGAGACTATGGACTCTGAAAAACAACCTGAGGGTTTTGAAGGGGCGGGGGGTGGGAGGTTGGGGGAGCCAGGTGGTGGGTATTGTGGAGGGCACGCATTGCATGGGGCACTGGGTGTGGTGTAAAACTATGGATTCTGTTACGCTGAAAAGAAATGTTAAAAAATATTAAAAAAAAAAAAACACATAGCACCTTAGAGCATAGAACACTTCCTCAACTAGCCAAAATAAGAAACCTAAACGTATACTAATAGTCATACCACTCTAAATTTGCTCCAGAAGGAAATCCACACCAAATTACTACAACCACTGTATCCACTACTATGACAGGGCTGTCATTGCAATGACTTTGACCCATGGGACTCCCCGAG
>PISX010018527.1:0-40429 GCA_004024625.1 Mellivora capensis
TTTTCTGTTTTATTTCTTACAACTGCATGTTGAGCCATCATTTTCTCAAAATAAAAAAAAAATGAATGAAAAATACAGTAGGAAAAAAAGCAGTTGGAGGAAAAAAATGAGAATTTGATTTTTAAAAAATTGCTTTGTCCTGAGTTTCAATATTCTCTGAATATAAAATTCATTATTATTTGGTGCACTAGGAAGATGAGACTGAAATTACTTTTACAAGTGAATTGTGAAGTCTAGTTTCATGCCAGAAAGTGCCTTCAGGATCTATTGTAGAAGCCAGGATTTTGAAGTTTTTAAGCCTAAGATTCTTAAGTGAATTAAATTAATTTTACATCCCTTAATTTTCTTGGCAACACTTTTAGCTATTAATTTTTAACTACCACAAAATGGCAAAGCCTGAAATTAAGTCACAAGGTATTATAGCCTTCACAAATAATAGGGCTCTTTCCCTGAGTCCTTGAAAACTCAGTTGCAGTCTTTGTGTGTGACTAGATCCTGAATGTCCACCAGTGAGGACACACCATCCCTAATACTGGTAGAATTCCTCATAATCTTAGATACTTGAGAGGAAAACAGAAGGGCAAATATGTCTTGTGCAAGGAAAATTTGGTCAGGTTCTAACAGTAAGTCAGTAACTCTTCTTCCTGCTAATTTGAGTTAACAATGCTCAGAAAAAGTGTTTTTGGACATTTTAGCTTAGAAAGTTTTTGCAACCATATGCTTCAACAGGGCTTCTAATTCCCACAAATAAAGCCCCCCTTCAATTTTACCCCCCTCCCCGCCCCTGGAATAGAATTCTGTGTAAGGCCCTTAGGGAGAACAGGGGTGGGAAAGGAGGTGGGTTGGTTGCCCCTCTCCTCAAAAGAGTGAGCAACTTTGAGTCTGCAAAGAAAGCCTTCTTGTGAGCCCAGTGTATTTGACCCTGTTAGTAGAACAGGGCCTGATGAGCCCACAGCACATCTCAGCATCCATTTTCAAGATCCTCCATCCACCCCATTAGGTAAAAGACTTCCTTCTGCTTTGGGTTCCTTGACTGAAATACTAAGGCTTCTTAGAAGTTGAAGCATCTTGGATATTGAGAACTAGTATTTGGGGATTCCTAATTCCTATTCTCATCAGCAGTACAGACTTAGTAGATGTACCCAAAGTCTTTAATATGCAAATATACTTGGATCTAAACTGATTTTCTAAATATGGCCTTGAGCTTAACAGCCCAACACAAGACTGCCCTTTTGAAATCTCCAGTAACCAGTATCTGGTTGCTTAGTATATGGAATATATTCAAACCTTTGGCATATTTAATGTGCCTATTTACATTTTGATTTTTTAAAAAGTATTTTATTTATTTATTTGGCAGAGAGAGTGAGCAAAACCAGGGAGAGCAGCAGGCAGAGGGATAGGGAGAAATAGCAGGGAGCCTGATGAAGGGCTGGATCCCAGGACCCTGGGATCATGATCTGAGCCGAAGGCAGACACTTAACTGACTGAGCCACCCAAGCACCCGTACATTTTGATTTTTTTAAAATATAAATTGGCTGAAATGTTTGTATGTATACACACTCACACACACACGTGTGTGAGTGTGTATACATATATTAACTTAAAGCACTTCCTGAGTTATTAGAGTTTTTCATAAACTTTTGAAATACCTTGTTTTGACACTTCAGTTTACAAGTACAACTTTCTCTTCTGTACTTCAATGGTCTACAGAAAACCAAAAGAAGAGAATCTCTAACCAGCCAGATCTGTCTGCCTTGTTTCACATAGGACAGACATGCAATGCACTAGAACTAATTTACTTTACTAAGAATCTATAAAACATGGAGAGAAAAACAGGGATGCTAAAAAATGAAAAACAGTATAAGTCAAGAAGTATCCCAAATCTGTGCTGTATTTTTGCAAGTGAATAACCCCCTAGACTAAATAACTTTATTGACTAAACTGTAGTTTAAAGGGCAAATTTTCTAGAGGGCTTTAATTTGGTTCTGAGCAAAAATCTGTCAGGTCATTTCACATATCTTTCCCTGTAATATAGACTCTTCAATATTTGAATCTAAATATTTTTGAATCTTGCTGCTTTGAAGAAGGGGTTTCCTGCTTGAAGGGAGGTGGGTAATAACCACATCTGAGGAAGTCCCCTATCATGTACCTTTACTGAAGGAATAAACTCAAAGATTCTGTGATCCATGAAAAGAAGAAAAGATCATAACCTCCCAAACGTCATCAACTTTCAGCTGAGGGCATATTGCTAGAGAGGTGAGCAGATCTGTTTCCTAGATGACACTGGCTGCTGGCCTCATACCCAGGGACCTGTGTAGCCCTGCAGTTGGAGGTCTCCCTTCTTCAAGGATATTCACTCCTGCCTCTGTGGGCATACCACTCAAAGCACAATCCTCACAATCCCATATCCTTGTGAAGCCAGAACACAGGGCTTCCTATCCAGTGTTCCCAAAGCAAAGAGGCTGCCATTTGGCACAATGCCTTTGAAAGATGTCTATTCTGTACATTTACAGGAGGAATATGAAAGAATAAATGCTGCCTAATGTCCACTAGTGGCCATGAAGATGGAATGCTGCCTCTGGCTGTCTTCTGTTTCTTCCCGTCTTTGCAAATCCCATGTCCCCTTTTGCAGCCCTCCTCCCGTCTCCCTATCTTTTGAATTTTCCAGACAATCCCACTGTGGTGTGTTGTGACTCCTCTCTTTTTCTGTGTCATTTCCATTCTTGGAACTAAAATCATTCATTCTGCGATTTTCATCTTGAGATAGGAGGTCCTGGGAAAAATCCTCTTTAATTTGCTTTGGGGATCTTTGACAATACCCATGACAATTTTTTCTTCTTATGAGACAAAATGTGGCTACTTTTCCCAGCCAGGTACTACAGTCTCCCCAGAAAATAGATTCATGCATGTAGTGGGTGAAGAATCAATATTGTCTGTAGAATTTCTGTGAGTCCCCTCTTGTTTCTATTAGAAAATAAACACATGCTTGCTTCTCAGTGTCCTGGATGAGATAATATTAACTGCTTTGAATAAAGTAAGAGAGGTGGTAGGCTGACATAAAGGACAGCTGTTGGGGGAGGGGGGCGGTGAGAGAAAGATGAACAATTATCCCCATGTGCTCAAAAACCTTGGTTATAGTTTGGCAGAGCAAGGCAAAGCGATCTGCATGTCCCCAAGACCAAGCAAACTATGTCAGCATGTAGATATGAACCATCTCTGATGGAGAGGTGTAAGCAGTGTGTAATATGGAGGTGAAAAATAAAAGGAAAGAAAAACTCTTTAAGTAGGTTCCCTTCCTGTTTCATTTCAGTTAGAAGGAGTCCCCAAGTCTTGATTTAAATATACCATCTATATATTCCTTCTATTCTTCCTCATCTTTTCTTCATACACATGTGCACACACACACACACAACTCTTCTTCAACTAGAATAATTCAGTTCTTCATTCAGTCACTCAAAACTGTGTGTTGCTACTTTCTTTTATGAAATCAATATTTTTTTCCCATAAGTTTTAACCTTAGGGATTTTCCACTTCCCATCTTAAACCGCAGGAGTTCATCCTCTTCCTTCTCCTACTCACTGGAAGGATGAATGATGTCCATGTCACTGAATGACCAATAATTTTGTAGAATAAGTTAATCAACTTTATTTCATGAACATGTGTGTCCATTTGATGTACTTACTACTTAATTGTGGCCACCCAACTCAGCTGGGCTCATGGGATCAGGGGGAGGGGGTGGTCAGTGGGAGCTGTGTTCAAAGATGGAGGAGGACCACAGCCTTACCAATCATTGTGAGGGCCTGAGCTTCTAACTCCATGGGAGATGGGTTGTCTTGACTGGATCAACTTTAACAGGATCCATCTTGACTGCTACATTGAAAATAGCTTGAATGCTGGGGGAGCAGGGAGGGCAAGGCAAGAAATTACAGTGACTTAGACAGTAGCATTTGAGTTAGTAGCAGAAGGTTGAATTCTGGATTTTTTTACAAAGACAGCCAATAGGACTCCCAGATGGATTGGGTGTGAACTGTAAGTGGAAAAAAAAAAAAAAGAGTTAAGGCTGATGAAGTGGTTTAAATATATCACCACACACCCTTAACAATCCTATTCTGAGAAGGTGAAGACTAATGAGCTCTGCTTTTAGTGTGGGTTGGACTTAGTGACATGCTTCAAATGAATGGAAAGTGATAGAAGTGCTGATGTCTGACTCACAAGCCTAGAACATAAAAGGTCTTATGGTTTCCTTCTTCATGCTCTCCCTCAGACACTCACCCAGGGTGAAGCCAGCTGCTATGCCATGAGGACACTCAAGCAGCCTTACGGAAAGACCCATCTTTGAAGAGCTGCAGCTTCTTTCCACAGCCATAGGAGTTCAACTGTCTTGAAAGTGGATCCTCCTGCCCCTGTCAAGCCTTCAGGTGATACAGCCCTGTATGACATTATCTCAGCAACCTCCTGAGACATTCTGAGCCATAATTACAAGGCTCTTGAATCTCTGACTTGTGGAATTATTTAAAAAAATATGTATTTGTTGTTTAAAAAACAAACAGGTGAATTGTTCAAATTCAATAAAATCACATTTACAAATATTAATAAGGCTTCAAATTACATAATTTAGTAAGTTTTTTGATATACTTCCTGAATTTTCTCACATAATAAATAAGAAAAGAAACCTATAAAGAAACCCACTACCTTGGCTATCACCTCATAATTCAAGCCTCTGTACCTCTATTATTATTTTTTAAATGATAAATAGATATCTAGGCATCAGTAAGAAAAAGGAGAGAAGACATATACTTTGTACCTATGGGCTAATCATATTCAGTTTTTACTGTGATCTAGCATTCACTGAGAAATTGTGTCAGGGTTGGTAGGGTCAAGTGATGGCTTTATAGAACTACCACTGGCCATCTAGTTTAAAAAATTACCAAAGGGTAAAATCCCCATTATGTCCTCTCTCTCTTCAGCCGTGAAACAATCTGGCCTCATATCAGACCTGAGGGAATGGATGGGAGGTATACACAGGCTTTAGGGAAAGCCCCTTGTGAAACTACAATTCTCTTCATTATTAATACAGAAAACCATGTACATTTGGATGTGCAAAAATAAATATTTTGTTAGTTATCATTTTATTGGAACTTATTTATAAAAAGAAGGTTCTGGAATGCTTTTTCAACTTGAGGAAAAGTCCATTTGCATTCTTCTCCACAAAAATAGCCGTAGATAGGATGATAACTTCCATTCCAACGTTCGTTTACTGAATTAACTTGAATCAAAGTCACAGCTGACATTTGGATAGCACTTTACAGTTTATACAGCACTTTCATATGTATGAAGAGATTTGTCATCTACATCACAGCCCTTGAAAGAAGTGTGGATGTATAAGTTGACAGATGGGATCCTGGTTCTCAGGGAAGTTTGGAATTGCTTCAGGCCATGGAGCAGTTGGTGGCAGAGCTGGTATTCAGAAGCAGGTCTTCTACCATCAGGCCCACTTCTCCAAATAGCTACTTCTCCAAATCCCCCATTGTCATTAACATAAAGCACTTAGCCCCATACCTGGAATGTAGTACTACTGCAACAAATGATTACTATAGTTAAAGGAACTAAAATGATACACTCCTCTAAGAGAGAACCATGGCATAACTCTTAAACTGGAGTCAGTATGGAATACAGATCTCTCTCTAACACCATCCCAACAGAACAATCCCTTGAGCACCCCATCGCTTCTCAGAGTTGACACAGGGATGTAGCTTG
Organism: Mellivora capensis; assembly: GCA_004024625.1. Classification (NCBI taxonomy): domain Eukaryota; kingdom Metazoa; phylum Chordata; class Mammalia; order Carnivora; family Mustelidae; genus Mellivora; species Mellivora capensis. Next base: position 5,758 of record PISX010018527.1, read on the forward strand.
TACTGCCCAAGCCCTGGGAAGAAGCTTGCAGCCACAGAAGGTTTTCTAGTGAGTTTCAAAGTTACTCAGCCAACTTACTTTGGGAATAACCCAGGTTTAGCCAAGAAAGAGCAGATTCTGACCTGCTTGTCACTATGTAGTCTGATAGTTATGCTTGATGTTTAGATATAAAGTTCTGAAATAGACTTTTCTTGAAGAAAATCATACTAAGAAGTTCATTTGGGGATTTTTTTGGATGGAGCATGCCAAAGCCCAAAAAATAGAAAAAGAAAAGTGATTAAAAAAAAAACTCCCTTATCATCATCAATCCCTCACTCCCCCTCAAATCAAGAATGAGTCATAATAAGTCTTCCTCCTGACGTGTACATTTTCCTATTTTCTTACAGGTTAGTAAAACTTGATATTGGCTGACAACTCAGTGTGAGTGGCATGTACAGTTCCTAAATTTTTAACCTGAAATGAATATTTTTCTCATCCAAGTTTTAAAGTTAGAGATTTCCCACTTTCCATCCTCAACCTTAAGAATCCCTCTTCTCCCCTTTCCTCTATTCCTTTATGAGAAGATACATGGCATCCACATCTCTGAGCAACTAATACTTTTGTAGAATAAAATAATCAACTTCACTGAATGGTAAGTGCACCTATTTGATACACTCAGCTGCGATCAGAGGATGATTGTTGAGGGTAGAGCAATATCATCATGAACCTCATCCTTTTTTTTCCCCAAAAAGAATAATTAATATTGAAATCTCTTAAGAAAGCCATTGCCCAACTCATAAAGAGAGAAAAACTCAAACCCCAAAAAGTTCTGTAATTATGCTAGAGAGAAATGAGGATTTTGTTTTTCCCACTGGTATCGGTTATCATTTGAAACCTGAACCACCACGAAAAACTGGTCTTTTCTCCCAGATACAAAGCAGAAGGAGATAGAAAAAGCAATTCTTCATATAGTACATTTTAACAAAATCATTAGTTCAAACTCTGAATAAAATCTTCTTAGACCAATCTAGAATAGTTACTCAGGAGATTTTATTTTGATGTTTAACAGAAAGTGGATGATTTTTTTGTCTTGAAATCCATATGTAATTATAATATTTTCATATATACAGTGGTTATTATTTACTCCTATAAATAATAGACCAATATCATCATGAATTAATAGAATTCCAAAATTCTATTAATTGTATTAAAACCATTGATAACTCACATTATCATTCAATGGCCTCTGAGTATTTTATTTAAGACTTTATTTATTTATTTGAAAGTGGAGGGGAGGGGAAAGTGTTAAAAGGAGAAACAGACTCCCCTCTGAGCAGGGAGCCCGATGTGGAACTCGATCCCAGGACCCTGGGATCATGACCACAGCCAAAGGCAGATGCTTAACGACTGAGCCATCCAGGTGGCCTAATTTTTACTTTTATATCAAAAATCAAATATTTTCTAAAAAATCCCAAATATCTTACTAGTTCAAAGTAGCTGTAACTCCTTTAAAAATGATTATGAATGGTCATGCTGAAGTAAAGAGTTAATACTTATACATATGCTCACTAAAAAAATAGAATAATCAAGCAAAGTATAAGCTTAAGCTGTCCCTCTCATTTATATGGTCTTCTTTTTCAATGTCATGGGAAAATGAGGGGATAGATAGCACACATGATAAGAGAGCTACAGGAAGAAAACTTCCTTCTCTTTTAATAATGTGGTTATTGACAAGCTGATTAATGGCAAGGAGTTCACAACCAAATGTTGGTGTTTAAGAAACAGAACACCCTGGAGCACCTGGGTGACTCAGTCAGTTAAGTATCTGACTCTTGATTTCTGCTCAGGTCATGATCTCAGGCTCCTGAGATCAAGCCCTGAATCAGGCTCCCCACTCAGCATGGAGTCTGCTTTCTCTTTCTCTCCCTCTGTCCCATATAATAAATAAATAAATAATATCTTAAAGAGAAAAAGAAACAGGATACCCTGAGTCAACAGAAGCTTACCTAGTGGATTTGCCTGCTTGCACATTTACTAAATCCCAACAATACTCTCAGTTCTATGTGTGTGATGACACCCCTACATACACAGCAAACTCTGTTTTGTGCCAGATGGAAAGTGAAACAATGAGTTTAACAAACATAAAAACACTCTGGGTAATTCTTAGGCTTGAAATACATCATTGGGTCAGGGACATTGGAATGCTTTTCTATACTCTCCTCACACAGACCTTATAAAATGACTATTTTTATTTCAAAAATGAGCAATCCTCTAATCAGGTAGATTTCATGTGACTGAAACACAAAAATTCATGGCAAAACCAAAGGAAAATGACTTGATGATCATTAATGATATTGTTACCTTTAGAAATGTGATGTATTTCTCCAAGACCAATTAAGAAAGTTTTTTTGCTTATGCTTTCATTTACTACTGGTTCATATTTGAGAGAATAGCAAATGCATGGCTTTATTCTGCAAAAAAATTATAAATACTTGCATCTATTCCATCCACATCTAGTTATTTCTTTGTAGGCCTCCAAAGGATAAGTATCTTAGGGAACAGTATCTCGGGCAATTGGCACCATTCTGGAGGAAACAAGCATGACTTCATGATGAAGACTTGGTCCCACGGGATGATGAGGTTGAGAGGAAGAGCAGTTCCAAGCACACCACCCTGACTTGATCTTCTAGCATTTGAAGAGGTGGCCCAACCAGAAAATAAAGGTTCTTCACAGACAGTGACAGCTTTCAAGCCAGTGAAATATGACAGTTGGGTTGAAATAATATTCTGTATAGTAAACTATAGAATTTCTTGTCCTTATCACTTACAATATATCAAAATATAGGAGATAGGATAACAAGTTTCCCTCAACACAGCTAGACCACTTAAAAAGTAGCAAAAGGGCACATCACAATTCAAACAACTCAGGTGATTTCTGCCGAACTGAGAGCAGAGCAATTGAAAATGTTGTCACATCAGCATCATTTGAAAAATTTACAGACATCCAGTGGCAGAGATCAATGGTGGAGGGTCAGTACCTTAGAACATTTTAGAAGTGGGAAAGAGGAGTGTGTGCAAGTCCTGCATTTCACAAATACATTCGTGGTTAACATTTTTCACACTTCAGGGAAATACTTTCCTACATGGCTTGCCTGTGGTTCTCTAGACAAAAGGAGACCACAGATGAATGCCTTCAAGTTTTGTGTTATATTGCTTCCAGAGTTGATGTTCTTAGGTGTATGGAAAGGATTGATGCAGTGGAATTCCTTGGGTAAGAGAAAAGAAAAATGAATTAATCTTCCAGTCCTTTATCTTAGAGGGCATGGACACAATAGGCTCTTGAATGATAGAGAATTATTGCCCACTAACTACTGAAAGTCCATTTCTTTTTTTCTCCTTCCTTCCTTCCTTCCTTCCTTCCTTCCTTCCTTCCTTCCTTCCATCCTTCCTTCCTTTCTTTCCTCTCTCTCCCTCCTTCTCTTCTTTCCTTCCTTGCTTTCTTCCCTTTTTATCTCCCCCTCTCCCCTCTTTTTTCCTTCCCTCCCTTCTTGTCTTCCTCTCTTTCTTTCTGTCTTTTGCCTCTTCATGTTCTAATTTGTGGTTCCTGAGATACTCATGAAGTAGTATAGTATCTCAAGAATTGCCCATAAAAGCTGGAGAACATTTGGAAATATTAAACAGGTCATTATACAATTAAATTTGTATATATATAGGTGTAGCTATAGAGAGAAGTGCCAGGCCAGTTCTTTCTTTCCCTAACTATATGGATTCAGCAATTATTTCCAGAGGTGATGAAAATCAAACTTTCTGAAGGTAATTTATGTTAAATTAAAATATTTTGTAATATTCTAAAAATAATGGTGTCATACATGACCCATTATAACATTTGATTATGAACATGATTTCTGAATATAAGCATTGCCTTAAAGTTTCATTGATATTCCCAGATAGTAAGTGCTTGCTTATTAGAATGAAGTTTCTACAAACTGAAATGAATGAAAAATATATATATAAATTACAATAACCCAAGAAAAGTTGTTAATTTGATCATCCTCTTTAGAACAAAAATTGTGTGATAATATGGCTTATAGCAACAAATTTCTTGTTTGTTTTGGAAAAAAGTCAAGAAAAATGGTATTTTTGGAATAAACATGTAATATTCTGTGAGTTACATATGCTTTATTTTATTACTTAGGAATTGCTGCTGGTCCATAGCCTAATACTTCAACTTGTGTATTAATAAATAAGCTCAGTCATCACTGATATTTTGATGACTTTCAGTCACAAATAAACAATAGGAGTAATATTTGTACATTTAAAATTTTGATATATTGAAGGTATATTTACCAAGGTAGGAGAATGAACACAGTAGAACATATTTCATTTAACAGTATGTAAGATTAATTTATGACTTCAAAATATTTAGACATGATACATGGGCCTCCATCTGTATTCTTGCTCCATAGCCCCTGGAAATGTTTTAGGAGGTATGTGTTGGTTAGGTATGTATCTATACTCACAGAATAGTTATCAAATAGCATATCATTAGGTATTCTGTTCTATTCCATTAGTAGAACCTTAGCAAAATGGATTTATAAATGGTGTAGAGGAAACAAATGATGATATCTGAGAGATGCATGCAATTGAACAAAAATCATTTGGAATCTGACATGTCCACAGCTTATACTGACCTCCATGGGAACTGAATGAGTGTTCTCAAGGGCAGGATCTAGACATAAATCCTGGGAGGCAGTCATTCTTTTTTTTTTTTTAATTTATTTATTTGTCAGAGAGAGGGAGAGAGAGCGAGCGAGCACGGGCAGACAGAGAGGACGCTGGGATCATGACCTGAGCCAAAGGCAGCCGCTTAACCAACTGAGCCACCCAGGCGTCCCGGAGGCAGTCATTCTATCAAACCTTGCTCAATAATCCAACCTGGCTTTTGATTGGCTCTTCCTTGTCAGGTTCAGTAATTCACAGAGGCAGCAGATGAAGCCTAGGCCTTCAGTTTAAATTCTCCATAAATAGTTACCAAAAAAAATGTTCCATGGTAATACTGCAGTTTACATAGCTTTGCCTAAAATAGAATTTATTTTTTTTCTATTGTCTGACTGGATTTATTTTGTTCTTTCCTTTTCTAGTTGAGATACTGGATGTGGATGTTTCTCTGGAATTTGCAAAAACATAAAATTCCCTTGTTAAAAAAAATATTGCAAAATGGAATAACCGTCAAAGATGTCTGTCTTGACATTTCAAAAACAGCAATTAATGTGTCCAATATTTACTGAAGTAGTATAAAAAATTTTTATATGTAATCCCTTATTTAGAAAACAGAAAAAAAATGGTTGGCTATTTCACAGCAGGACTCTCAGAAATTGTGGGGTTCTAAGGAATGAATGAATAGGAAGTAGAAATTACTTTAGATTGCATCTTTACATCCTCATCTACAAACTGATGTGAAGAATTGCATTATGATTTCTGGGTGTTCAAAATGCTAGTGGAAAAAGGTAGACGATGAGGAGTGATTATTGTTTCTATATGAAGTTATTTACTGGTTATTACTATTTTTATATCTGTTCTCTATGCTACAACTACTCAAACAAAGGAATTAGGAAGGTAAAAGCAACCTTCTGGTGCATTTGTCATACCATGGGAATAATTTTGTCCCAAATCTGCTGTTTGAGAGGGAGTAAAGTTTATTGCTCAGAAGTTTAATTTCTACAGGTAAAAAGCACCAAACCAATGTCTTCAAAGAAACTAAGCATTAAGAGTATTCTGTTAAATAGCATCTAAAAGATCTGGGGAAATATCGGCATTTTAACTGTTGTGTGAAGTGTAATTCAGTTACCAGGCATGCACAGTATGGAGTGATTTTGGACTTTCTAGTGGAGGAAATTTTCTTACTGATTTGTCAGAGGCCTTAAAAATCCTACCATTAGCAACACTGTTAAGGGAGGTGTGGAAGAATTAATATGTCAATGAGCCATCTAAATGTTAGTATGAACAACCTTCAACTTTCTAATAAGATGAAGTAGAATATGGAGGAAGAGGACATCTTAGAAATGCTGTACCAGGTGGGATGGTTAGATGGTCCTCCAGTGAGGATGAGGTATTTTTAGGGGATTTTGGCAAAGGGATTAGCACTTCACAATTTTACCTGGTACCAACCCTCTACACTAGGTCATTTAGACTAATTAATTTAAACTAGATAAACTTGGAGTGAACACAATAAATTGATGAACACATGAAATTTTCTGAGTTGAGCAAAAGAGAAGAAAGAAAGAAATTCCTGAAGAGTACAAGCAAATCTGTTGAATTCTTACAGAAGCTTGGTGAATTGCAGAGGCTCCTGATATATGTATATTAGAAATACCAAAAGGCATTTTTTACAAGATTTTATTTACTTATTTTAGAGAGAGAAAGAGAGGCTCTTCCCTGACATTCTCTAGCTTGGTTATACCCAAAACCAAAATGCTACTTGTGTTATTCAGCCCCAAATGAATATATTTATTACACAATATCTTAGAAGATTCAAACATATCCATGTGATTTAAATTTTCTTTCCTAACATAATTAAAAATCAAGTTTCATTATCATATTCCTTTTTTTCAGATACATAAACTGAATTACTCTTTACGTTTATCACTACAAAATCTATTCACACTGTCTTCCAAAATAACAGCATATAAGATAGCCATATGATGTTATATTTTAAAATCACATGCTTTAAAATAGAAATATGAAATGATGAATCCTTTTACTTTCCAAATTAAAATGATTTTCTTTAAAACTGAAACATCATATTTGTCTTTCAAATATTTTGTACAGAGATTTCATAAGAAAGATTTTCTGCAAAATACATAAACTTACTAAATTTAAAATAAGACTTTTAGAATTCCAATATTCTCATATTTCCCTAGGAAACAAGATGTAATTCCAGATTAGTTTCAATACAGGAGTCCTATTTTTACCTTGAGCACACAATGAAGGAGCCTGCTTTTACTGCAAGAGGAACTTGTTATAGGCAAAAATGTGTCCCCCAAATTCTATTGTTGAAGTCCTAAACCCCCAGTACCACCGAATGTGACTATATTTAGAGACAGGACTTTATAGAGGTAATTAAGGTAAAATGAGTTCATTTGGATGGGCCCTATTCCAATATGCCTGGTGTCCTTATAAGAAGAGGAAATTAGGACACAGACATTCACAGAGGGAAGACCATGTAAGGACACAGGACACAGACAGCCATCTGCAAACCAAGGAGAAAGTTTAGAAGAAACCAACAGTACAGATCCGTTGATCTTAGGCCATGACCTCTAGAACCATTACAATCTAAATTCCTGTTGTTTAAGTCACCAGTCTGTGGTATTTTGTGATGCAGCCTTAGCAAACTAACACAGCACTAGCCCTCTTACTTGTGATAGTCACACTGACATTTTTCTGTTTTTCACATTTCGGGATTCATGATTCCCATGATCATCAATAGTATCTGCATCTAATTTATATGAACCTGAACTTGTTCAATGCCCTCATTTCAGTCTACAGTTCTTATGCATGAACATAGGGAAAGAAATGACTCTGGGCAAACAAGCTTTATTCCTGGATTCCTCATCTTCAGGGGCAAGAATTCAGAATTAGAAAATGTGGCATGTAGCCTCTCCTTTGAGCTTCTCTAGATGATACTGTCTCAAAACAAATTTGCTAACAAAGACACAATTAGTGAAGGCATGTCAACATACACACACACACACACACACACACACACAAACACCCCTCTTTTCCTGATGTTATACTGCTTTCATTCTATTCTATTCTTATTATGCTTGTGGGAAAAATTCAGCTAAGATCTATTATAGATTTCTCCATTGAATGTGATTACATCACCTTGGTACACTCCTTAGAGCCAGGGGAAGTGATTTTAGGCATTTTTGCTTAAACCAGTTCAGTTAACTGGTCCAAAGTGGGCAGTGGTATTATTTATCAGAGGAGTATGTCTTATAGTTCAGCTATCTCCAGATGTGATTAATTAATAGAGAAAAGTAAGTCATTCTACAACTAATTAAAATGTACTCTGCACGTAATTCCTGGAATTTTTTAAAGGGCAGAAGAGAGTAACCACTCACCATCATTGTAGCTAAACATAGAGATGTCATCTGCAGGAAATTTTAAGAGAATGAGAACGTTTAAGCATAACATAGCTCTTGTTGTGATTGCTGAGCTAGCCTGACTCGGAGGTAGTGGAGACAGAAGCTAAGGGAGAGGCAGCATGACACCGGATCATGCAGGCGCAGAAGACAGATTTGGTGAGAGATCCTGGAGGCAGAGCTGAGGCTGACAGATGGACAATTAACAGAAATCTGGAATGAAGTGCTGAGACCCTGTCAACAATGTTCCAAAGCTGTAATCTAGGAAGAAGGCTTCCATCTAAAACTGAGCATTGCTATGAGCTCTGTGGCTCATAGCATAAATTCTGCGGACTGTCTTCCCTTTTGCTCCTGCTGCTTTTATCTGGCTCTCCCATGACACGGCAGCTTTACCAGGCAGCCTCTGAAAGGCACCTCTCACATGTTCTAAAGTTTATTCATTATTTGCTTGCTTGTTACTCTTGAGTTACTCACTTACTCTGAATCTTTATTTTAAGAGCAAAAGGCATCCATTCTCTACTTGCCCCAGTAGTGGAAGGACTTGACATATTCTTGTGTGGAGATGCCCCCCCAACCTCACCACATTCGTGGTTGCTTATATTATAGAGAATCACATCATTTCTTTTTTTTTTTTAAGATTTTATTTATTTATTTGATAGAGAGAGAGAGCACAAATGGAGAAGCAGCAGGCAGAGGGAGAGAGGGAAGCAGACATCCCACTAAGCAGGGAGCCTTGATGCAGGACTCAATCCCAGGATCCTGGGATCATGACCTGAGCCTAATGCAGACACTTAATCAACTGAGCCACTCAAGTGCCTCAAATTACATAATTTCTTATTGCTTGCTCTGTTAGTTGCTTCTCTTAGGGTCTATCACCCCCCAAACACCTCTGTAACCAACTCTCTCTCCTATTCCCTGCCACATCCACGCTTACACACAAAACAGCAAACTCAGGTCACATCTCTGTCTTGAGAAATGAAATATACATATAGACAACATACAGGCAACACATATAAATACAGAACTTCAACTCACAACCTGCAGCAACCTGCCTCAGAAGCCAACCCTTGATTGGTGACAAGTGCCCCCCAGGATGCCAGCATGCTCTCAGACTCCCAGGAGGCCAGATTGCCATCTCTAGTGACAATCCAGGAAGCTAAACAGTACCTTCTGTAACATTCAGCTCCAAATGGCTAGGACTTGATTAATATCTGACAGCTGCCCTAATTTTTGTCCCTGCTACAAATTTAGGACCAACCAGAGAAAGCCACAGACGCTTTCCTACCAATCACTGAATAGCTAGACCAATTGTAGCTTTCCCATACCAACAACCTCCAATCAGTGCATACAACCCTGGAAATCCCCTTTCTGGCACAATACAGCTTGCACTCCTCTCCCTAGCTTTAGGTCTTTGCCAAAATGCCCATATCGCTGACCTTCTTGTTACAGCAAGCTCAAAATAGTCTTTGCATCTCTCATCTGTTGGTCTTCATTTATTTCTATATTCTTCTTCTCCACCTCTCTCTTTACTGTTACTTTTTTTGAGTCCTTAAAACAAAAACTAGCCATCAAAAATATGTCTATTAGCCTTGACTTCCATGATTTTATTTCCTTGGATGGGTCAAAATGTTTTTAGTAATAGTTGCTACTGTCATACTGCTTTCCAATTCCCTCCTTCTCTTAGCTTAATCATTAATATTAATTAATGATTAACTTTGAGAGATTTTGCTCTCTTGAACCAAGAAGGAAGTAGTGGAGAAGTGAAGGAGACATGCATGAGACCTAATGATTTTCTAGGTGGCAGGGGGTGAGAAAGAAGACTTAGCAGTCAAAGGTACTGTGGCATTTGAAGCCCAGTGACAAGACAGTAATGGCATTAAAAAAGCAAAAAATGGTTGTCTGGAGGAAGGGTCCACCAAAATGTAAGCCTTCCATTCGTGAGCATGCAAAGTAGAACCTTGAAACAAGGAGTAAATTATCTCTGATTGAATACCTGATGAACTTGCTCCAAACAAAGTCAAAGACTTTTGAAATAAATGTTGTATATACTGGCAGCTCTGGGGCTTCTAGTCATTGGGTTTTTGTTTGTTTGTTTGTTTTGTCTCTCCTCTGGTTCTAAGTTGTGAATTGAATAGTTACTTTGTAGCATAAATGAGATACTGTTACATATGTTGCAAGAAGAAAACAATAGCAATCCTTCATTTGCTGTGATCTGTAAATAAACAGTTCATAACCTGTGCTGAGTAAGGGTTTATTCTGAACAGAGCCTATGAGCTGCCACTTGAAGGATGACTAGAGGGTTGCCAAGTGGTCAAAGTCTCAGCAGAGGCAAAAATGGGAGGTGGGGATAAAGAAGACAGAAATGGGTGTTGAGGCACAGCATGGCCAGGCACAGAGTAGGGAGCTGCCTAGCAGGCAGGTTTAATTAAGAGGTAGCTTCATCTAACACTTATCTGATGCACCAACTCCCTCTAGCCTCCCAGGCATGTGGCCCCATCCTTCTAGAGGAATAAGCAGAGTGCAGGGAATTCACTGCTGCAAGAAAGGGTCCATCTTCTACAGAATATGCTGAAATGTAGCTTATTTGCACTTATACTGAGTTAAAGCAAGGTGCTGGTGATATAGTGAGAATGAGAAATTCTTATTTGGCCCCAATTATTATAAATAAAAGTAAAGATAATGACATCCATGCTGTGACTCTCAGATGCCACTTCTGAAAATGCTGAGCAGTTGTACCATCAGCTTACCACAGTGAACCACTTTATGGCTTATTTTTCCAGAACTTACTCACTGACATTTCTATAACAGGGGTCTCTAGGCTTCCTCATTTACCAATTTGCATAGGGTCCTGGAGCTCTACTATCAAAATGAAAACATGCGGAAGTCCACCATGGATAAAGCATCCATGTTCCAGGATTCCTTCGGGCTTTTGTGGACTCATTCATGCTTTAGGGCAGCTAAAGATTGGATTGTTGAAGGCTAACGGTAGCTCTGATTGGCTACTGCCTTTATGAGGAGGGCCAGCTTCCCTGTACCTGGCTCTGAGACCTGCCATTAACCATAACGTACCCTTTGGATGACAGCTGTCATTCCAGTCCCTCCTGTCCTCATTATTTGTCCACTAATATATGCAGTGTTCTGCAAATGAATACACACCTTCCCCCACTCTGGTAATATCACATGCATACTGAAGTACATTTTTGACACAGAAGCTAAAACCAAAGGCTTTCAAAGCCATACTGATGATTCCAGATTAAACAATTTATAACCTGGGCTAAGGGTCTGGTGGTTATAAATCACAGCAAGTAAAATATTGCTGATGTTTTCTTCTTACAACACATGTAATGGTATCTCATTTTATGCTACAAACTCACCATTCATTTCACAGCTTAGAACCAGAGGTGAGACCAAAAAACAAACCAATGACTAGAAGTCCCAGAGCTGCCAGTATATACAACACTTATTTCAAAAGTCTATGACTTTGGAGCAAATTCACCTAGTCTTCATTCAGAGATAATTTACTCTTATTTCACACATAATTCTAACAATTGGGTTAAGCAAATCTAGAGATTTTGAATGTTTTTTCATTTATCTAGAAATGTATTTATGTAGAACAACTTATTCTCTGGCAGAGCTGGATGAACTTTCTAATCCTCCATTCTCCATCTATAAAATGGAAATAGAAACATGGCACACTTACAGAGTTGTTGTGGGGACTCAAGATTTGTGATTTAATGCCAGTAAAAACAATTAGCATAGTGCTAGGCACATAGGAAGAGCTCAACCAACTGTTGGCATTATTGTTGTTGTTATTATTATTATTTTTATTATTGAGTGTGAGTATTGCCTTCCTAATTAGATCATCTCCTTTTTTGAAGGCAAGAACCATATACTAAAATTTTTATTTTCTGTACCGTATAGGGCAGGGTCTTATTTTTCATAAGTATGTAGTAAACATCTGTTGAGTAATAATAAAAAACCCTGATTATGAATACAGTAATTTGACATACCACGCATTAAAGTATCTATGAGAACACAATTAGAAGTATCAACATCACTTGCAAACCACTTTTCCCTTATGGTGTGAAATCTCATCAACATTTTACCTTGAGACTACTATGATTATCATTATACTTATTTACTGTTATGATAGAAATACATTCCTTTTAGAGTATTACTTTATAAAGTTCTCATATGCTAGATCTCAATTCAAATGCTGAAAATATGACATACTTTCTCTTTCCCAAAATGAAAATGAATGACTCTAATTTATGGAAAATCTTCTTACTCCCTCCATTCATTTTAATCTCACAAAGGTAAGAGAATAATGTACTCATGATGGCAAAATCAATAGACTTGTGTACTGTTTCGACAATGTGTTTTCATAATTATATATCATCCATTAATTGATGTAATGACCATCCAATATAGGGCAGAGCCATGCTGCACTGTTTTCTTTCTCCAGTTAATCTCTCAATCTCATTTCCATTCATGGCCTTGCTTCCTCTTCTATTTCTCAGTGGGGATTTTTTTTTCTAAATTGATATCGTTTAATAGAGAAACAAGGTTGTCTCAGTTTATACACAATGACAAACTATTCAGTGGGTCAACAAATGTTTCATGAGAGCACTCTCTTCCTGTGGGACATATATATTCTAGTAGAAGAGACAACGCAATGAGAAGCAAAAGGTAGAAAAGACTCTTACATGGGTCTGTCATCCCAAGTTCAGAAAGTGATGAAGGGATCACCTTTTGTATATTATAAATTATAGTCATAAAAATAATGAAACTATTTTACAAAGATAGGAAAAAGTGAGAAAAAATAATAAAACCCATAAGCCCACCAAATTATCACAACCCTTGTTAACAAGTTTGTTACAGTTTGATGCCTGAAATCTTTTAGTTATGCTGAAGCTAATTCTATCATCTATCTATCTATCTATCTATCATCTATCATCATTTTATCTATCTATGTATCATCTATCATCATCTGTCATAAGGAATATGCTTCGTTTATTAAAGCACTTCACTTTGGGAGCCATTTGTTTCAACAGTTAGTATACATGATCCTAACAATAATTTAATTTTATTTTTTAAAAATTTATTTTAGGGAGAGAGAGTGTGTGAGCAGGAGGAAGGGTGGAAGCGGAGGGAGACACACAAACTCCCCATTAAGTGGGAGTCCCACACAGGGCTCAGTCCCAGGCCCCGAGATCACGACCTGAGCCAAAATCAAGAGTCCAGCGCTCAACTAACTGAGCCACCCAGATGCTCCATGATCCTCACTAATACAGGTTCTGTGTCCTAGAGACAGTCACTTAAGTTTTTCTGGGTCCCGTTTCTTCAACTGTAAGGTGAGGATATTTCTACTGGGTTGTTGGGAAAAGAAATTGGACATGATACACAGAGATTATTTGTAACCTGTACAGTGTCACATAAATATTATACCAGCATTTAGTTTCCTTGTGTGCTCAAATTTCATTTTTGTGTCATACCTGATAGACACTGAGCATCTGCTATAAAGTAACCCACATACTTTTAGTCTCTAGTTCAAATAATCTCATTAACACTTTGAGTTTTTGTCAGAGCCTCACATTTCACCCACTGGTCTTTAGCTTCTCCTCCTTGCCCTCCTGTAACCACTTCTTATCCTTACCTCTTCATGCTCTGGTTATACTAAAACATGCACAATGCTTCCATCCCCATCCCCTTCCAGGTCCATCTTCTTTGTTCTGGCAGTTATTAAAATATCACCTCCTCTTTGATATATTCCCCACATAATGGGAGAAGATGTGGTAAATGAATTTTGACAATCATTGTTTGTACAGGTGAGTCTCCTAATTCCTCTCGCTAGAGCACGACCACACACAGAACATAAAATTCATTCCACAGGCATGTGATGTTGATGCTCTTTAGACATGGTATCAACTTCTTAATCTGTGCCATCTACCTGGTTTGAATAAAAGAAACTCAGAGAAAAAAACAAGTCATGTCTCTTTAAGAGGATCAATTGGCCTGGGGTAGAAATAGGGGTTGGGGTAGGAGGTTGATCTGGTGAGAGAAGAACAGATAGATAGATAGATGGTTGGTCTGGTGATAACTGTGACAGAGAACCTCATTTCCCTGATCCTTTAATAGCAATACATGGCCACACCACCCAGAGTCACAAACCTTTATTTCTGACCCTGTGTTTGAGCAAACTTCTTTTCCCCTTCTCCCTATATTTGATACTGGTTGAAACTGACTCTGGTTTTCAACTTTTTCAAGGGTATATTGAATTTCTATCTTCTTTTGAAAGAGATGAACACTCCTTCTTTCTTGGGATCCTGTCATTAGTAAGTGTTACGGGCATCCTTTCTGCTCCATTGTTCCATTTGGGAATGAGATCTGTGACCACCCTCACTGTGGCCCTTTAAGGCAGGTCTGTCCAGAGCTATGTGACACTCTGGTGTGTAGAGAAGTAGCTCACAAGTGCAGGCCACTGAAATGCTGGGCTTGCTCTTGTCCCTCTCTTCTGCCTTCACTCCTGACAACTCGGCCTCATAACTGCTCCCAGGGTTGCCTCATCAGACCAGACCATCAGAGTTGTAATTTTCCATTTCTTACTCTAAGCTTGAACATGGTTTTTCTACCCTTTGGAATTATTTTCCCTCTTTCCTTCTCTGGGTAACTCCCTCCATCCTTCAAACCCAGCTCTGACCTTTGGAAGGTCTTGTTGGGATGGGCACTCTTTGAGACCAGCCTTGGGGCTGTGTGGGGGCATAACTTACTTATAGCTGCCTCCAAACAGCACAGAGGCGAAGCTGGGTTTGGCCCTGAAGTAGGCACACATCTAACATATGTTTTGAAGCAATTGTAGATCTCATGTGACACAGACTTCTTAGTCCTTACTGCCTGACATGTTGGAAATTACTCATCAGAGATAACAATCTGCCAGTGGGCTCTATGATGATGGATCTCTACATTCAGAATATTCTCTTTCTCTCTCTCTCTCTCCATATGTGTGTGTGTGTGTGTGTGTATGTGTATGTATATGTATGTATGTGTGTGTGTGTGTGTGTGTGTGTATATATATATATATATATATATATATATATATATATATATATAAATGTCTTTTTTCCCCACAGAACTGGGAGGACCACCAGATTCTGGTCTGGAATATAATTTATCTGTCAGTAGTGAAGCCCTGCTTGCTGTAATACCTGCTGCTTGATGGACCAAAGATAGAAACTGGCTGTCAGTACAATAGAAGAACAAATGTCCTATGGTGAGCACCAACACAGTGGTCAAAATGAATGCTTCAAAAACATAATTTAAGACAATATAGACAGCCTGTGGAATTCTGGGAAACAGCTGCAGCAGATGGAACCATCTGGCAGCTGGCTAAGGGACTTCATGTGGCAAAGGCTGAGACTCTTCCTGTATATCACCAGGTCTCAAACTGTATCTTCAAAAGCAGATACAAACTATGAATGTTTTATGTGTGGATATGTATCCTTATATTCTGACTCTAATCTGTAGCAATAGAAACAATCTTACACAGAAGAGGAGTGATGATGTATAATGATCACTTATATGTGATTATGGCTGAACCCTTGACTTTAACAATTTGCCTTAAATACAAACAGCTAAGAACTTGTGTAAATAAATGTACTGATGGTTCTAATTACACCACAGAGGTTAGTCAGGGGCTATCTGTTTACCTACATTATTCATTCATAAAATATTTATGGAGAGCCTCTACATTTTGGCACAGTTCCAGGCACTATGGGACACAACAGTAAAAAAATAGACAAAGTCCCTGCTCTCATGGAGATTGTATTATAGAAAGAAAAAAACAATAAACAAGCATAAAATCTGCCAGAGACAGATAAAGGCAAAGAAGCCAGCAGAATAGAAGTGCAAAGGTCCTGAGGCCAGGTCACACCTAGCATATTCTTGAACCAGAAGGAGGCCAGAGTAATAGAATTGAGATAAGCAAGGGAGAGGGTGACAAAAGATAGCAAGCAAGGTCAGGAGGCAGATCACATGAAGTCTAGAAGTTCTGTGCCTCAGCCACAGTGCCTGTTATGGACAGCAAAAAGTAGCATGATTTTATAAAACAACTCATGTATGAAGCTTGCTCTTGCCTTCAACACACTGATAATTATTACTTTCCAAATTTCAATCAAGAAAATGACAAGTGGGGGCACCTGGGTGGCTCAGCGTGTTAAGCCTCGCCTTCGGCTCGGGTCATGATCTCAGGGTGCTGGGATCAAGCCCCGCATAGGGCTCTCTGCTCGGCAGGGAACCGGCTTCCTCCCCTCTCTGCCTGCTGCTCTGCCTACTTGTAATCTCTCTCTCTCTCTCTCTCTTAAAAAAAAAAAAGAAAAAGAAAATGACAAGTGGCCCTAATAGGACTTTGGTGCATTTCTGCATACCTTAGTGTGGCTTGATGGTCTCACTTATTTAGGCATTTGTTACAGCTGAGCGCAGAATTTTGGTCCGTCATAGAAAAGGCATAGATTCTTGCGTGTGGTATCTATGTGAAGTACATAGCTGTCTATATTAAGTCACTCAACAAATTAGTGTCTGTGTGGAAGGTAAGAGAAAGAAAGAAATTCATGATTTGAAACAGCATTTATCACACAATTTAATGGAAGATGGTGAAGATTAGAAAGAGGATATCTGTAAACTGCTTTGCCGTCTTTGTGTGTTATATAAATAGCATTACCAGTGATTATTTTAAATATGCATTATTTGCATTTGCATACAATTTCAGTTTCAAAACCTTAATGATCTATTTTTGTATTGATTTCTGTCCTTTTACCTAGAAAACATACGTGCCTACTGGATCTGGGTGATCCTAAGGATGGAAGAGAGCTTAGAATCCAGGCGAGGGA
This sequence comes from Mellivora capensis, assembly GCA_004024625.1. NCBI lineage: Eukaryota > Metazoa > Chordata > Mammalia > Carnivora > Mustelidae > Mellivora > Mellivora capensis. The sequence continues at coordinate 22,766 of PISX010018527.1, forward strand.
TTGAGGGATTGAGGCAGGGGAGGGATTGAGAGGAGGGATTGAGGGAGGGAGGATTAAGAAGGGAAGGGATTGAGAAGAATGGCATCTGTCATGAAAGGGAGGCATAAAGCATGGGGAACAGGGCACAGCCCAGTGTCACCTTGTGATTGGCAATATTTCCCACACTGATACTATCACAACCCCCACCTGTTTTTATAGTGGGACAGTGACACTGCCCCACTGGACCTTGTACCACTGAAGGATTTAAAGCAGGAAAGTAACATCAATCATGTTTAGTTTTTTTTTTTTTAAGATTTTATTTATTTGACAGACAGAGATTACAAGTAGACAAGAGAGGCAGGCAGGGAGAGAGAGGAGGAAGCAGGCTCTCCTCGGACCAGAGAGCCCCATGTGGGGCTCGATCCCAGGACCCTGGGATCATGACCTGAGCCGAAAGGCAGAGGCTTTAACCAGTGCCCCTTTGCCCACGACAGCTTCCTGATTCCATGTCCTTGTTGGTGTGGACTCTGAAATCTAAAAGACTTGGGTTACAATGCCAGCTCTACCAATGTCTTAGTTCAGGTTGCTGGATCCCATACCACAGATTGGGGGCTTAAACATTAGGCATTTCTTTCTCACCATTCTAGAGGCTGAAGAATTCAAGACCAAGGTGTTGGCAGATTTGGTTGTTGGTAGTATTTTCTTCCTGGTTTGCAGATAGCCGCCTTCTTGCTGGGTGTGCTCATGGAGAGACTAAGCTCTGATGATCTCTTCCTCTTTTTTTTTTAATTTAAAGATTATATTTATTTACTTGACAGAGAGATAGAGAGCACATGTAAGCAGAGCAGCAGGCAGAGGGAGAGAGAGAAGCAGGCTCTCTGCTGAGCAGGGAGCCTGATATAGGGTTCAATCCCACGACCCTGGCATCATGACCTGAGCCAGAGACAGCCGCTTAACCAACTGAGCCACCCAGGTGGCCCCTCTCTTCCTTTTCTTATAAGGACACTAGTCCCATTGTGGGGGCTGTATTCTCTGAACTTAATCACCTCCCAAGGGCCCCACCTCCTAATACCATCACACTTGGGGGTTAGGGCTTCAACATAATAATTTGGTGAGGGTGGAGGGGAACCACAAACTTTGTCTATAACTACCACTCATTAACTATTTGGTCACAGGCAAGTTACCCAATCTTTCCCATTAGTTCAATAGGAAAATAATATCTCCTTTACCTATTTGTACCATGGATTAATCTTGGCAACTTATATGAAGGATTTGTTCAGAGAAGATGACTAATCAGTGTCAGTGGCATTCTATTTACCATGCTTCATTAATAAAATAATTTATTTATCAACATCTTGCATGTTTATTAATATTCATAAAATATTGACATGTATGTTCTCCATTAAGACTATGAGGAATCAAACTCATTTTAAAATTTATCTGAGGCTGTTTTCAGAAGATACCTGGGGAATGTCGGTTTTGACCTTGCTTTTCAAATTTCCCCAACTAGTGCTCTCATGATCTCTCATTTTAATAACTAATAACTCTCTTACAAGAAATGGATAAAGATTGATTATCATCTAAAATGAGATACTTCTTTAAAAAAAAGGGGGGGGCGCCTGGGTGGCTCAGTGGGTTAAAGCCTCTGCCTTCGGCTCAGGTCATGATCCCAGGGTCCTGGGATCGAGCCCCACATCGGGCTCTCTGCTCAGCAGGGAGCCTGCTTCCTCCTCTCTCTCTCTCTCTGCCTGCCTCTCTGCCTACTTATAATCTCTGTCTGTCAAATAAATAAATAAAAATCTTTTAAAAAGATAAAAGGAGATACTTTAGGCACACTTGGGTGGCTCAGTCAGGACTTCAACTTTGGTTATGATCCTGGGGTCCTGGGATCCAGCCCTGGATCTGGCTCCCTGCTCAGTGAGAGTCTACTTCTGCCCCTCCCTCTCCTGTTCCTCCTGCTTGTGCTCTCTCTTTCTGCCAAATAAATTAATTAAATCTCAAATAGATAAATAAATAAATGGAGATACTTTATACAAATATATCTTTTTTCCCCCTAAATTAAGTCTTCTCTTCTGCAATGGAGAGAAGTTAATATTACCAGCAATGTCTCATATTCCACGAGTGAAACTTTAGCCTATTAATAACCAAAACCTATTTTTAAATTCCTTGCATTTCCCACCCCCCATGGAGAATCAGTGTAGTATTTACAAAAGGAAATCTGCTCAGCTGCCTGTTTCCAAATCCCCTAGTTTCAAACCAATTTTATTTTCAAAGAAAGCTTGAGTCTTTATTTTGCATGTTTTGCATGAGCCTAGAGAATGAATCTGAAAGGTTGCCAAAGGCCAACTTCCATCAATTTTGAAAAGCCTGACAGTTTTGTTTCTATTACTCCTCAGAAAACGAAGGGTTGGCTTAGGTGCAAAGGAACTCAAAACAGAAGATCTTTAAGCTAAGCCTTGTTGGATCAATACTTACACTTGTACAGGAAGACAATCCTTTTACCTCCACAGAAAGAAGTAAACCTGAAAAGTGTCCCTGACATTCAAAAACACATTTTGAGTTATCTTGAGAATGTCAGACCTGGTTAGATCCGTATGGGGTAAAACCTAGAAAGTTAGACTTTAGAGAACGTTCAGGTCATCTGTGCTGATCCACTTATTTCCAACGGAAGGAAACTTAATTCCAAAGAAGTGCTATGAAGTTTTCCCAAAGTCACATGTCCAGTAACTATCAGCATGAGGACCCAAGTACTCTGATGCCTGGTCCACAACCCTTTCCTCTCTATCCTTCCTTCCCTTTCCATTTTCCCCTTTAAAGTAATCTGGTTTTCCTAAAGTCTCAGCTCCCTAGGTATAATGAGAGAAATACTAAATGTACTTTTCCAAACCTTTTGGAGATAAAAATTCAACATTTGTAAAGCAAAACTGACCTGTATTATTTATTGATCAGTTTAATCGAGGTCATAATTGGTGATGGAATAGAAACGAAACTCCATGAAGAACTTTAAGAGAAATCTGTAAGAGGGGAAGCGTACCAGATCAGCTGGAGAATTTTGGTTCTGTGGAATAGTCAGGCCAAAGAGTAATGCTTTACCCACTTTTTGGCAAGTATTTACTGAATACCGATGTCTGTGGCTTACACCGTAGTAGGAGAAATAGACAGCCAACAAGATAAAGAAGTAAATATAGAGAATCCCAGATAGCAGTGAGTGTTAAGAATGACACATAAAGAGGGGAAGGGCAACAGGACATTTCATACATCTGTTGAGGGTGTGTGTGTGGTTGTCCTTTGAGATTGTTTATAGGCTTCACAGAGATGTTGTTTGAAAAAGCTCTGACAAGAATGAGGTTCAATTAAGTTTAATAAGAATTTCTCATTTCTAAATAATATAGTGTGTTAGAATTCAGAACTGTTAATACAAGCCTTCAAATTCTACACTAAAATGTGACATACAAATGACCCGATAGGTGGATCAATAGGGCTAATGATTTTTTTCAAGATTTCATTTACTTATTTGAGAGAGAGACACCCAAGCAGGGGGAGGAACAGAGGGGAGAGAGAGAAGCAGACTTCCCGCTGAGCAGGGAGACTGATGTGGGACTTGATGCCAGGATGCTGGGATCATGACCTGAGCCGAAGGCAGACTCTTACTCCCCTGAGCCACCTAGGGGAATAGGGCTAGTGATTTACACCACTGAAAAGCCTTGGAAGAAAGGCTTCACCTCTGTACATGTTTCATTCTCGGGCACATGAAGGGGGAGCGCTCTCCTACTCAGGGCCACTGTACCACCTCACAGCCCAGGTGTGTCTGAGGAGCTCTGGGCCAGCAGGGGGGATGGTGTTAGAATCAAAACATGAGAACAACCCCACCTTGCCTTTCTCTAATAGCTTCATTACCTTGGGCAGACTTCACTAATCCACAGCTCAGGGAACCACACCAGCACTGGAATGGCCTGGAGGGCTTAAGGTCCCTGGCAAGAGCTGCAAGCAGTGCAGGAAAGACCTAGGGCATTATGACTCTCTTTCTTCTGCATCATGACATTTCAGTCTCATTGTGATGAAGACATTTCAGTTTGCTGTCTGGCCAAGAGAAGGTGATGGTCTTCAGTTTGGGCAATTCTAAACCAATCCATTTTTACCATGGCTGGCCTCATTCCCTGGCGACTGTACATTTACCTCAACAGTTTGCTCAGTCCCTGAGCCTTGGAGTTTGGGGTTCATAGGGGACAGCAACGAAGTGGCATATACTTCTGGAGGCCCATTCCCCATAGGAGTTCAAGTAATAGTAAAATATAAATGATCATTAATTTAATAGTAATAACAATTGCTCAATATGGAGTGTTTACTCATTGCCAGACATTAGGCTAAATGTTTTACCCACATCTTTCTCATTTTGCTTACCACAGCTCTGAGAGGTACATGAGGCATTGTCCTGGCTTTGGATTTGACACAACTGACACACAGCTGTTAAGGTGCCTTGCACGGGGTCATCAGCTCAGGACCCAGTGTTGGGATTTGAACCATACTTGTCTACTCCTGTTCAGAGCCTGGGTCCTGAACCATTACAATGACCCCTCTTTAGCTTGTAGGGCTTCTGCTAGGTGCCCACTGGTGGCGGAAAGAAGCCTGGTGGCCCATGGAAAGGATACCTTAGAGGAGAGAACAGAGGTTGGGTATAAGGAAGATAAATATGACCTGAGAAACATTTTAAAACTCAAAGATACTCAAAGGAAACACAAGAATGTTAATAGTTATCTTCTTCTGAGTACTTCATTTGAGAGTGACTCACCAATGTATCAATTCAATATTAATAAGGTGTCACCTACTTGAACATACCCTTAAAAGCTCTAAATGGAAACCCATGTGTATTTGATGTGTATATATAATGTTGATTCTGTATGTATTTGCATACAAGTTTAAGTTTCCCCACTTGAAAAACAACAGAAAGGGACTGTTGTAGGATTTTTAGTCCATTCTGCAGACAAGTGGCTGGGATCATCTTCAGATTCTCATGAACAGGAATTCTTTCTTCTCCCATGAGATCTCTGACCTCTCTGTCTCTACTCTCCTCTTTTCCTTCTACTCCCTTCTTTCTTTCCTTTTATAAATCCCTATTCTTCTCTCTCTCTTTAGAAAATATCTGATTTCCAGATATTAAACTGTGGATATACATTTATTGAATGAACTCTTTTGATGCCATTCTTTTTTTTTTTAAATTTCTGGGTTGACTTCTTCTTCTAATTCTCAAAGAAAGCCCCAGGAAATTCAAAGCAGTTATATATAGGCCCGATCCTACCTTCATTGGGTCAACGTCCTACTTATGTTATATAACCATGTCAACTGGTCATTGTTTACACCACAGAGGCATCTCAGAAGTGAAATCCCCAACCTTCCTGGTACAGGTGACCCCATCTCTCTGGTCTAAATCTCTTCTCTGAGACTTAGGTTCAAATATGGCCAGCATCCAGAGGGCATCTCAGACTCCCTTAATCACTTCTACAACTAGAAACCCATTCCCCCTTTGGCATTCTTTCTTTCAGTGGCTAAAATCATCTTGCTACTAACCATGCAAGTTAAAATCTAAAAATTTTCTTAAACATCTCTTTCAACTAAATTCCAACATCTCACCAGTCACCAATTTCTGCCGATACTGTTTCCTAAGTATTTCCCTAGTTTCTGCCCCCTGTTTATTCCAACCCGCATGGCCCTGGTTTCCAATTTCTCAGACAACAGTTGACCCTTGAACAGCACAGTTTTGAACTGTGCTGGTCCTCTTACATGTGGATTTTTTCCCCCACAAATACAATATAGTACCTTATATGTGTTTTCTCTTCCTTGTAATTTTAATAACTTCTTTTCTCTAGCTTACTTTAAGAATACAATATATAATATATGTAACATAAAATAAGTGTTCATTGATTGTTTATGTTATCAGTAAAGTTTCTGGTCAACAGTAAGTGATTAGTTTTTGAGGAGTCAGTACTTGTGGGTGGCTCAGTTGGCTGAGCAACCACCTCTTGGTTTCGATTCAGGTTGTGATCTATCTCATGGGTCATGGGATCGAGCTCCAGGTTGGGCTCTGTGCTCATCAGCGGAGTCTGCTTGAGGATTCCCTCCTTCTTCCCCTCCCCAACTCATGCACACACTCGAGCTCTCTCTCTCTAAAATGAATAAATAATACTTTAATTTTATTTTTTCTAAATATTTTATTTATTTATTTATTTGACAGAGAGAGAGAGACACAGCGAGAGGGGGAGCACAAGCAGGGGAACAGCAGAGGCAGGAAGGAGAAGCAGGCTTCCCACTGAGCAGGGAGCCCGATGCAGGGCTTGATCCCAGGACTCTGGGATCATGATCCGAGCCAAAGACAGATGCTTACTGACTGAGCCACCCATGTGTCCCTAAATAAATCTTATAAAAAAAAGGTTTTGGGGAGTCAAAATTATGTTTTTTTAAAGATTTTATTTATTTATTTCACAAACAGAGATCACAAGTAGGCAGAGAAGCAGGCAGAGAGAGGGGGGAAGCAGGCTCCCTCCTGAGCAGAGAGCCCAATGCAGGGCTCGATCCCAGGACCCTGTGATCATGACCTGAGCCAAAGGCAGAGGCTTTACCCCACTGAGCCACCCAGGTGCCCCGGGGAGTCAAAATTATATGTGGATTCCAACTGTATGGAGGGTCCGTGCCCCTAACCACCACGTTATTCAAGGGTCAACTATAATTGCCAACACAGTCCCTCAATGGTTGCTCAGATCCAGTCCTGGCTTCCTCAAATCCATTTCTCACACAGCCACATTCATTCAAAATGCAGTCTGCAGTCTGACCATGATACTCTTTGGTTTAAAATTTGGGGGGCACTAATTATCTATGGAATAAAGTTAATCTCATTAATAAGATCCAGAGGAGCCAAGTCTTCAACAACATAAGGCTCTATGATGTCTCCACATAATTTTGTTGAGTAATTTTATCCTGAGATGTCTTTACCCTGTTGTGTACTACCCAACACTCCCCTTCCACACTCCCCAACCTCCCTATCCCTCCTAACGCTCACCTACCTTCAAACTTTCCTGACCTACTGACCCTTCCACTCTGACTCCTTTCACTCTGCCTAGGGACAATCCCTCCCAGAAACCATGCCCTTCCCCACCCACTGCTCCATGCACCCGTGATGTCCTGGGCACATCTCTATCATTGCATTTCTCTTTCTCTGCTGTAATTATCTGACTCTTTCTTACCATTCACCTGTAAGCTCATTAAGGGCAGGAAACATCCTTCTTATACTTTCTGTCTCTAGCACCTAGAATTTATCTGGCATATAGTGAAACTCATTTTTATCTCGCTGGCTCTCACTACAGGTAATCAGACTATCACAGCTCACATAATTGATGATTTCACACACTTAAAATCTGAACTACTCCTTCGATTCTTAAGGTCAGAATCTCCTATTCGTGGAGGTTTTGCTTAGTGGTTTACTTTAGTATTTAATTGTACATTTATACATATATAGCTATGTATATTATAATTATTATCAAGTAATAAATTACTTATTACTATACATCACACTTCAAATTTAGTATTTTTCTATCACTGAGCATGTACTGATTGCTTTCTTTATGGTAAACAACACTGTCACTGTTAAGAACCCAAAAGTGAAGACTCAGTTTCTGCCCTCACAATGTTTACAATGAAGTATTTAATTATTAATTTGGTAATTCAGTAAAAAATAAAAATTGTTGGAATATACTCTAGGAAATGTGGAGGAAATGGTGGTGGCAGTTAATGAATGATAAGTAGATCATATGCAAAATGTTACATTCACTAATTGCTCATTATGTAGCAGACACTGTTTTAGATACTTCATATATTTTCTCTTCAGTTCTTACTCTGAGAAGTAAAATAACTTACCTAAGTTAGCAAAATTTAAAACCAGGTCTTACCAGATTTCAAAACACAGATGCTTCACTATCCAGAACCAGAAAAGAAAACATGCCCAGATCGAAGTTTTCTCTGAAGAGTTCATGAATGCAATAGTGGAGACGTGCAGGTACCTAATAGAAATGTCACATTTATGCTCAAGCAAGTTGTGCAGAATAATTAAAAACTTAATAGCTGTGCTTGGTTTTGGCTTAAATTTTACAAACTGGATGTGGCAATGCTGGTTCTTTCATGGCACCCAGAAGCTCAACTTGGCTGTTGTATATGACCCTGGCCAGTAGAGAGTATGTATCATTACTTCAAAAATACAGTTTGTTGGTAGAGGAAGTCTCTCAATATTGGAGGCTCATAGGAAGAAGTAGAAAGAGGAGCCCTTGGTAGTCAGGAAGTTTGTAACCATTGAATAAAGCAATTGAAGGCTGCGGGAAATCTCTTGGAGCCTGGGCTTTGCTTCCTGGGGCAGGGACCACAGCATCGGGCCCGATGAGGGGCAAGGAGCTGGGAGGCAGAATGAGTGGCTGACTTCAGTTAGCATGGAATTCTCAGGCTCATGGAGACAAATTTGGCTCACCTCTTCTCCAGCTTCTAGGGTAATCTGAGCCCCAGTACCAGGGAAAAACTGTCTTTTCTGCTACCAATGTTATCTTTATCAAAGCATGAGCATTCTTTTCTATTGTGGAAAAAAAAAATCACTTGTCCCATTAAATTATTTGGCTAGGCATTGAAAGGGGGCAATTTATAGATTTTGCTTGGAAAAAGAAAAGTACTTAAAGTTTGTACTTTGTTCTTTACTCGTTGAACTGTAATACACCCAATCCATGACAACTGTGTGTAATGGAGAGGAGTGTACCAAAGGTGACAGGATTACACACACTGATTATTTGGTTGGAACAAGTCGTTCCAGTGTGTTTAAAATTTGTTCAGACCCATTCTTCCAGGCACCATGCAAGAGAATAATAATTTTTCATATTTGAAAAGGAAGAGAATCTGTGAGAGCAGAGAGATCACACCTCATCTCCTTTTCCTCTCCCTCCCCCTCTCTTTCTTTTAACATGACACAGAAGGAAGAAAGACTCAACTGAAAAATGTAATCTATATCAATTTAACAACTTCACTGCAGGAAGCACTTTCTCTTGTTGAAGAGAAAGATAAGACCAAGGGAAAATGGTAAAAGAAAAACATAAGATGACCTTTGAGAGATCCTGGCCCAACACAACACTGTGTCCCAAAGACAGTAACCCCTCCACTCCTGGCCTTGATCTTCTCTGAATAAAAAGTGCTTGCTTCCTGCATTAAAGTTCATCATAAATCTTTGAGATAAGACTCTTGGAATAAGATGCAGTCTAGACAATGCCTGGGAACAAATATTATAGAACCATGCTGGCCTTTCATTTCCTTAATGGTCAGTCTGGAAAAAAAAAGACAACCCAACAGGGTGTTGAATATTATTTTCCTAGTACTTTAATTGTTGCTGTAAAAATAAACGCAGTAAAAACTAACATGACAGTTACCAAAAAAGTGTTCTTCCCTACCATCTATGTAATAAATGGTATAAATCCATCGTGTTAGAACAATGAGTTCATGCTCATTCTGATCTTCCTAGGCTACTGTATTAAAATCAAATAAAAGTTAATGGACTTGTTTCATGGTTTAGAGATTTAGGTCTTGATTTTTTTAAACTCATTTGTGGATTTTCTTCCAAATCATCAAGCTTCTAAATCATTAATAAGAAATAACCACTTACTATTTTCCAAAGCTATATGGGTCTATGGGACCCTTTCTTCCCTAGCTCCATAACTACTGATCTCATTCAATGTTATTTAATGACTAAAGAGAGTTAACAGGTTGAGAGTGGCAATGAAGACAGCACTCCCTATAAAACCTTGCAGCAGAGTCAGTTGCTACTTAAACACAATTTGAAATTCAACATCTTCTTTAATATTCAGAGCTGAAAACTGTCTCTGACTACATTTATCTTGACCTGAAGTGAATGCGGATTATTTCCAGAGGTCTGGATAACATCAGAAAATGATAACATTGGTGGGAGCCTGTAACAGAAATGGACTAAACCTATGTCTACACCTGTACTTATACTTATAACTGTACCTATATCTATTCTTATTCTAATTCCTATAGCTTTTTAAGGGTATATCTGGTTCTCCGTTGGATCCTTAAAACTGCCACAGTCTTCTCAATAAATATTATGGAATCTATGAATATATCATTCTCCCAGAATTAAAAATGAATTATGATGACCACAGAAAGTGGCATATTACCAATTTGCTGTCACAGTGCCCGATAACAAGGTTTGAATTGTCTTAAGGGAAAAGATCATTTATTATCATGGGTCACCTAGTATGTACTAAGTCCTATTTTCATTTCTATTTTAATCGAACAACCTAAAATTGACTTTTGTTGTTGATACTACATTTTGGCCATTTCAAAGAGTATGATCAGAAGTCAAAGGATGTATTTAGATATTAGAAAGTAAAAATGGTGAAATTATACCCATTAAAAATCTTTTTTAATATAGGAGAATCCATAGCTAGTAGAACCCGGAAAGATATATTAGATGAACTGAGATCTGGGTCAGGCTCATGCAAGGTGAGTCGAGGTATCTTCACAGGAGTTAGGGCATTCATCCAGTGCTCTTAGAGAAAAGTCTCTTATGAAGCTCTAAATTAGACATCCAAAGATACAGAATCAGGGCATCCAGAGACAGAGTGTGAAAAAGCAAATAAAAAAGGGAGTCAGATGACCTGTTTTTGTAGACATTTCTTGGGATCTATGGATTTCTTTACAATATATGTGAGTCATCCTGTCACGTTATTGTTGGAAGAGAGATAATTTTGGTTTTATGTGTGGAAACCAACTTGCTGCATTCTCTCTGAAAAAAAAAAAAGTGAGTTCTTTGATTCACATGTAGTTATCCTTAAGCTGTCTCTAACATTCACACTTTTAAAATATCCATAATAACTCTCTAGTCAAACCATCAGAAACTTAAGACACTTTCTCTAAAAGAATTATGAAATTTTAAAATGACCTTGAAAATGTATTTTAACTTAAATGCTAGTCGTGTTTTAGTGGATAAAAAGAGCATCATGCCACTTGACAATCTTAGAAAAAAGAAAGTTAACTTTTCAGATAATTTCTCTGATCCAGGAGATATAAAGAATTAATAAGTAATTTTCCTTAGTTACTAAAGTGGTTTAGTTTCCCACTCACATTCTTACATATTAGACTATATCAAGTCAAATTGTGCTATTTAATGATGTGTAATTCCATGGACAAAACAAAAGTAGTCAATATGGTTATAAAATAAGTATCACAAGAGTTGACACATTAAGTTTATTTCACCTTTTTATAGGTCTCTGTGGACATTTTCTGGTGCATCTTCAACTAATGTTTAGTATGATGGATATGCCAGACAGTTGGAAAGAACAAAACCTATTATGAAGGAAGTACCAAAGCTTAAAACTCAAATGGCAATTTGAAATTGTCAATTCATAAGCTATCTGAGCGGCATCATGCACTTGGTCTAGGAATAGAGTCAGCCCACTGGGTGAATGGGGACAATCATGAGAACCAGGTATTCAGAGACCCAACTGGAAGGTCACATAAAGTAAGGCTGAGGCAACCATCTTGACTATGTCTAACTTGAGTGGACAAAGCCAGTCTACAGAGAGAACAATGATGTTTTGGTGAATGACAACAACAAAAGACACAGAATCCCATTAGGTTCTAGCAAAAGGGGCAAAGGGGGAAAGCTTTATCTCTAATGTCTTCCCAGTTTCAGATTTAGCTCTTCAGGGATATTGACCATACTCACATTCTTGAATGGTATGACTTGGCTCTTTCATCAGTTTGAGTTAGTTTCATTTTATTATAACCAAATAGTTCCTGACCAGGATATGAGCTTCATGAAAGTGGAGGTATTGCCTGTTTTGACAATGACTTAAGAACCACACTTAGCGATCAACAAAGATTGTGAATGAAATGACTACATAGAGAGAAACAAATTGCACCAAAGGAATCTGGGAAGGATAAGGAAGTGAAGATAGAAGTGGAGAAAGGCTTTCAATATTGGTTAGGAATTACATAACAAGAGAGAAGTTTAAGGCCAAAGGTGACACCAGTCAAGTGTTTCAAATTTGTATTTAACCAACCTTTAGTGTGTGCCTATGATCCAGGAATGATACTAAGTGATTTCAGACATAATTAACAGAAAGATCACTTTGCTGTTATGTCTCAGAGCCTTAACCATACCTTAAAAATACTATCTTCTTTTGCCAATTCTAGGTTCCAGAAGGCCTGTCTTTATGTCTCTTCTGAGACATAACTGTAAAGTGGCTATGGAAAAGAATGGCTCACAAGTCAGTATGGGATAACATTGCCCAAGGCCACCTATTCTGAAATTATAGCCTGCCTACCTTGGTCATTGTAACATTTTATACGTATTTTAAATTAACAGAGATAGCAATGAGTCTGGAAAAAGCAGAGAAAAAAGGAAATAAAACTTTAGCCTGTGTGAAGGAATATTAAGTTTAAAAAATGCTAATACATATATCTACTTGTATGAGAACATTTAAATTATTTGCATGCAGGTGCCCCTATGAAACATGCCAAAAACCTTGAAAATAAATGAAGCAGAGTAAATGTAGGAGTACTTTGTGAAGTGAAAGGGCTCTGTATAAACACAAGGCACTTTCATTGTTATATATTATTTTGATATACAATAAAATATTCATCCCTGAATGAGAGACATGGAGGGAAAAGCTGTGTGTAATGCAATTTGAGTTTCAAACTTGGCTGACATATCTGCTAGTCCTGAGCTATGATGTTAGCAACAGCAATCACACGTATGTATGAATGTCGAACGACAGAAATTAAATTACAGAACAGAGGATGAATGCTCTTTGGTGGGGATGAATCAACTCTTTAGAAAGCATATATAGTATTGTATGCCAAGGAAAGGAAAGATTAAAAGCATTATTAGAAACTGGGCTTCAGTGCTCGCTTCGGCAGCACATATACTAAAATTGGAAGAAACTGGGCTTCAGGTGAAGGATGACAAGTGTCCCAGGAAGAGACTTCCAGGCTCTCTCCATCAGATCTTAGGTAGGGGTAAGTAAGAAGAAAGAAAACAATGTTAGTAGTCTCATTCTGGTCCCTCAGAGTAGCCGAGTAGAGCTCTGGCTCACAAGAGAAAAGGTAAAGCGCTGTGCTTGTAATTGGGAACTGCAGAGAGGCCAGATCTTCCATCTGGCAGAGAAAGCAAGGTGAATGGAGGCATAAAAGAGACTGAGGAGTTTCAGTACCATTTCTTTGAGTGGTTAGTTAGTCAGGTCATGTTAAGGAATAGGGGACTTAGAGTTGGAGGATCCAGGGTTCCACTTGACTCTGTCACCTGTGGGCTGTATGAGTCCAAGAAGGACATTTAAGTTCTCAGACATGGTTTCTTCACCAGAAAAGTGATAACAATAATGCTTTTTACCCTAAGTAAGGAATTCTAAAAGTCAAAAGAGCTAAAAATGTTGGAAAAATATTTTCAAAATGGGTGTTATAAAATCCACCATTAAATAAAAGTCCTTTGAGGAGTCCCAGGGCAAGTTTGGGGTAAGCAGTTTGGGACATGGCAGGAAAAGGGGTCATACTCCCAAATAATTCCAGGAAAGCTTCTAGCTCACAGCTCTAGCTCATATCTTCCCATCTACAATAACCACTAGGTGAGCCTCAGGCCTCATTTGCCGCTTGGAGGCACATTTTCACTTTCAGAACTCTCCTAATTATTCATATTAATTCAATTTATCCTCGTTGGCTTAAAGATATCAGTGAGGGGAAGGGAAGGAGGAAAAAGACAACAGCAATACTTAGGCAATTTTTCTTGGCCTTGGTCTCCAAATCCCTTGCCTTAACCTTACCCCCCTCTTGGCTTGGACTTCATGCAATTCTCTCCAGACAGGAAGATGTCTTAACTCTCCTTCTTCAGGTCTGCACTCAGCTTACCCTAGGGAATCTCCTCCCAGAAATCCAGAACACAGTGAGTAAAGAGAAATCCCCTTGGTGCCCTACATGGTGAATGTGGCAGTTCTCACTCTTATGTTTCAAATCAAGAAGTTTGGAGCTAAAAGATTGAGTGACTGTTTCAAAGAACCAAGCTTTGAGTCACTACTGAAGTTGAAAATGGAATCCAAATCCCTTCAATCTGGACTCAAAATTCCACAAAGTCTTCCTGAGGCCCAGAAACCTCCCAGAATGTTCATTAGTTTCGATGGTTGTTGGAGGGATTTGCTTTGCATATCCCAGTTTGAAGAACAGAGGAAAATTCACATATCCAATATTAATAATATGTCTGGTGGATAGAAGAAATCCTTTCAAGGGATTAGGATGAAGAAACCTTCCATTCTAGAAGCCACAAAGTCAAGAGATGACCAGTCCATTTGGTTTGTCTGCAAGTACAACTGACCACGAATAGATGGGACCAGGATATTCTTTCATCCCTTTCCCCATATTATGTTCTGCCCGTGACATCCTGGGGAAACCACACCATATTCCCTTTTCCCACTCCCCCTTGCCCTCTCTGCTTCCCTAATGATCTGTCTCAGATTGTGTCCATTGCTATTGAACATCAGAAGAGTCTCCTCCACATCAACCTGGCCCTGAGTCCTCCTGCAGGCCCTCCTCTGTGTCCCCACTTCAACAGTATATACCAGATACTGTTAGGTGCATGGAAAACAACAATGAACAAAATTGGTATAATCCCCAAATAAAAATGTAAAAGGTAGAGGCTATCAAAGGGGGAAAAAAGATAGGGGTCAAAGGGTCTGGGGGGGGTGTGTGTGTGTGTGTGCGCACATGCACATACACATGCAAGCTCACATGTACTATTTTAGATAGGGTGATCAGTAAAGATGAAAGCTGAGTGGACACTAGAGAAAATAAAGGAGTAAGCCAGCTGGAGTAAGGGCTTTCTAGGAAAACTCATGCATTCCCAGCACACTGGTACAGACAGCAGACAGTGGACCACAAGGCTGGAGAACCATGAGGGAGGGCCAGAGTAATGAGAACTGTCAGAGGCTGGTTGCACAGAAGGCTGAGAGGATTGTGCAAGCCTTTAAGGACTTGGCATGTCATTTGGAAAATTCACATTTCAGATGGGAAGCCACTGTGATATGGTTTTATGGTTTGTTTCCCCCCAGTAGTTGGCTTTGAGCACAGAAAAAATGATCTGGCTTTTATAGGAGTACTGTGGCTACAGTGTGGAGAGGAGATAGTTGGGCAGGAAGACCAGTACAAGTGGTCCAGGTGACATAAGATGGTTACTTGAACTAGGGTGTTCGATGTCAAGATGGTGAGAAGAGGCTGAGTCGGGTGTTGTTAAGATTGAGCTAACTGGAGTTGATGACAAGTTGGGTGTGCCATGTGAAAGCAAAAGCAGAGCCAAAGGTGGATACGGTAACTCCTGGTCCTCTCTGGCAGGGACCTTCAGTCCATCCCTGAAAGTGGGGCACTTCTGGGGCAATAGGTCTCTATGAAAATTCAAGAACTCTGTTTTGGAGCTGGTAAATGTGTTGTGCCTGCTCAACTACCAAGGAGAAATGTCATATAGGCATCAAGAGCAGGAGAAACGAGGCCAGCAAAAAAAGCTGAGAGGTGTAATCAGTGAGCTCAAGAACAAGTGAGAGCTGGGATTAATTAGCTGGGACACATGTGAATCGTTTATTTTAAGTTGCTGTACAGGACTGTAGGATTTTTTTTTTTATATAAAGGATTTTTTCCTTACTCCAAAAAGAATGTAATTTTTTTAAATTATAAAATACCCAAAAAGGTAAGATAGGAATCAGAATATTTAATATCCAGTTTACAGTCATACCTTTTTTCCCCAAATGTTCAGGATGCAAATGCATATGTAATAATTATTGTTATTATTAGTTTTTATTGAGTGCTTATCATGTGTGCAGCAGGCACAGTGCATGCATTTGCATGCACATCTCACTTTTCACCACTGTGTGTCCAAGACAGCCTGCAATTGCCCTCCTCCTAGAGTTGTCCCTGTGGTAGAGGTATGACTAGAACTCGGGATTTTTGACTCCAGAGCCTGGTTTCTGCCTATGACATTCTTAACCCTTACAGAATTGCCATTAATATGTCCCTTTTGCACATCAGAAGCTACCATTCATTGCTGGCAGGAATGCAAAATGGTGTAACCACTCTGGAAGACAATCTGGTGGTTTCTTACAAAGCTAAACATATTCTTACCATACAACCCAGCAATCAAGCTCCTTGGTATTTCCAAGGATTCAAAATGTTTGTCCATGCAAGAACCTTCATGTGGATATTTATAGCAGTTCTATTCATAACTGCCAAAACTTGGAAGCAACCAATGAAAAGACAAGGAGGACACTTAAATGTATATTACTAGGTGAAAACAAGTCTATCTGAAAAGACTACATATTGTACGATTCCAACAATAAGATGTTCTGAAAGGCAAAACTTGAGACTTTAAAGAGAGCGGTGGTTATTTGTGGTTTGTAAAAAGGAGGGATAAACAGGTGGAATGTAGGGAATATTTAGGGCAGTGATATTATTCCGTACGATACCATAATGGTGATATGTGTTATAAAGCTATAGAATGTAAGAGTACCTGGGTGACTCAGTCTGTTAAGTATCTGCCTTTGGCTCAGGTCATGACCCCAAGGTCCTGAGACTGAGCCCTGTGTCAGACTTCCTGCTCAGCAAGGAGTCTACTTCTCCCTCTCCCTATACTCCTTTCCCCCACTCATGTGCTGTCTCTCTCAAATAAATAAAATCTTTTTTTTTAAAGCTAATTAATAGTAAATGTGACCCTTAACCCTGTGATTATGTCAGTATGGGTTCACTGATTATTACAATAATAGCCACATGGGCAGGGCTCCCAGAGAGCTGGGGGAGCCTGAAAGGCAGAGGATAGGACCAAAGAGGATTATTCTCCAGTCAAAATCTAATGGAATTTACCTTGCTCAGTTTTGGACTGTGGATTGAACACTTTCCTTTTTTCCTACTTCTCCCTTCTAGAATGGGAAAGTCTATCCTCTGCCTGATATATCATATTTTGGAAGCACCACAGCTATCTGCTTTCACAGGTTCACAGCTGGAGAGGAATTCACCTTTGGGATGAATCATACCTCAAGCCTCATCCATATCTGACTTAGAGATATTTAGATGAGACTTTGGACTTGGGACTTTTTGTTGAAGTGTCTTAAGATTGTGGGCAGGAGGATGTTGTGATGGAATGAATATATTTTGCATGTGAGAAGAATTTTGGAGGGTCAGGGTGGAAGGCTTGGACTGAATGTTTGCATCTCCTCAAACTTTGTATTTTGAAGTGTTAACTCCCACTTGTGGTTGTATTGGGAGATGGGTTTCTAGGAGGTAATTAAGGTTAAGTGAGGTCATAAGAATGGGGCCTCTGATAGGATCTGATAGGATTCATATCCTTAAAGGAGAACTGTGTGTGTCTGAGTGTGTGCATAGAGGAAAGGCCATGTGAAGGTGCAAGAAGGTGGCCATCTGCAAGCCAGGAAGAAAGTCCTCACCAGGAATCAAAGCATCTGCACCTTGATCCATAACTATGAGAAAGAAATGTCTGTTGTTTAAGCCACACAGGGTGTGGCATTTTGTCACAGCATCCCTGGTGGACTAATGCAGTGTCCAATATATTTCATTGAGCTCTGAAGTGTTGGAACTGTGTTTTTATACTTTTTTTTTTTT